>JAMPIO010000519.1:0-27758 GCA_024699865.1 Aphelenchoides fujianensis | reverse complement strand
CACCCGAGCAGCGAAGCGTACGCGGGCCCGCTGGAGAGCATCGCCCACCGCGAGCACGCCCACCAGCCGATCGCCGAGCACTCCAGCGTCTACCTCCTGCACGGCCGCTCGGACGTCGACGAGCAGCCGCACGTCGTCGCCCGTTCGGTTGTCGAGGACCTTCCGGAGGAGCCGCCCGTCGAAGAAGCGAAGGCGATTGCTCCAACCGACTACCCGGCGCTCCGCGAGCCGTTCAGCGGAGAGCTGGAGTCCACTCGCCGCCTGCACGAGCTGCCGGACGAACCGATCGAGTCGTTTGTTACGCGCTACCACTCGGGCCGCAGCGACGAGTCACGATTGGTGGAGAAGAGCGAAGGATTGGCTACCAAGATCACCGGCCTCTTCAAGAAGAAGGAGCAGCACGCCTATCCTCCTATCACTGAAGTGAGTTTGTTGTCCATAACACCCGCTCATTCGGAAACGCCTCTCTTCCGCATGAAGAGGCCACGCGCATCGTTGAGCTAGTTATTCTAACCAATCGATTTCGTAGAATCTGTCGTCGTTGCACTAAACAACGAGAGAAACGGGGTTAGGAGATGAAAGGCACGAAACACAACTTTGCTCAAACCCGACGAGTCTCTTGGGGGGTTGCAACTTGCTTCTGGCCACTGGTCGCACAGGTGGGATTGCCGTTGGCTGGTTTGTATGCTTCTTGCGCGATTCTCTTCCGCCGCGCGAAGATCAGAGCGGTCTCGTCCGCTGAAGCTTTGCGAACCGCTTCCGCACTGACATTTGAAAATGACGGCGCTCGTTTGAAAGCGCCACAACACTTGCGCGAGCACGCCTTCATTTCCTCTTGCACCCAAACGTCGTCTTATGCGGAATCCACGGCAACTGGACGACTGCCACCGGTTGTCAATCGATTGTTTGCATCCACCGGGTCTCTTGATCAAACCGCGTCCTTGCGAGTGCGCGGTCTTTGTTCTCTCCGGAAAGCGGCATATTCTTGAGCGTGCGCCTTTTTAGCTCACACTTCAACGCTCGCTTCTCGCTATCTTTCGCACTTAATTCCCTGATGGCTCATTCGCGGCCGTGACTCTAAGCAGATCGACTGGCCTTTTATTTCTGTCGGCCATGTCCACAGCGACGATCTTTCCGTGCACTGACGTCGAGAGCTCTTCTTTGCGCATTCATCTCCACGTGCTCGCGGCTTTCTGCTGCTTTCTTTGCACATTTTGCCCGCCCCCCAAATCACTCGCTTCATGTGATTTGACTATCACCTTCTTTCCCGCGACTTCCCTTCGTCGCTGATGTCCCGTTCGTTTGGCCTCTCGTCTTGACGAACCTTGGGCGGTCTTCCTGATCCTCGCATTTGCCGAGAACATTGAGCGGCGACTCGAAAGTCCCCGAAGAACAAACCGCCGCATCACGAAAGCAAGCAAACTCAACCGAAGGTCGAAGCTGTCCCGGTGCCTTGGTCGGTCGCTCACCCACTCCATCCGCCAAACGGGCGCTTTGGATGTTAGTATGCTTCTAAACCCGCGGCCGACCCGAAAGCGCACGTCATTCTCGACCGTCTCTTTCTGCGGCTTCTTCGTTCTCTCCTCTGACCTCGTTGCCTTCTGATTGCTTCTTCCAACCCAACGATAAAAAAGATTGCGTCCTTAAATTGATCAGCCTTCCGGTCAGCAAACGTGTGATGAGAAGTGAAGAATTCTTTAACGGCGAGCGTTTTCACTTCTCCCTCGTTGCCATCCGAGTTGCAGACCGGCCTTCTGAACGGAGACAGCGGGCTCGTTGAGAATCAGGTTTCACGCCTGCTCGCTCATGTCCGTCGGTTAGACGACTCGTGCTTCTTCGTTGCTCCCGCAACTTCACGGACTTCTTTCTTCGACCTTATCGGTCTCGCTTTCCGCTCGAGCCACTGCGACCACTCGTCCTTTGGCACCTTCTCCCTTCATCCAAGCTTTTGTTTTGGGTTCTCGGCTTCACGTGTTTGCGGACGGATTGTGTTCCCGCATAGCCGTTGGACACGAACGACGTGCAGATCGCCTGTCGACGTTGTTCAGCGGTTCGCTGCGATCGCCGTTCATTCTGCTCGATTCCCCGCTTTCGCGATCGCTGGAAGAACGCACAGTCGGGCGACCGGCGTGGAGGCGGGGACTCGCTTCGAAGACAGAGATCCGAGTTTATCGGTCGGCACGAACTCGGTCGTCTCCTGCACCGATTGCTGCGTCGAGTCGCCGTCGCCGCTCACTTCTTAGTGATCGTAGTTCTTCGTTAAGTAGATGAAGTGCAGGAGCTCAAACCGAAGCTGCGCGTTTTCCCTTTGGCGCCAATTCATAACCGAATGTCCTTTGAGTTTCGTTGGAGACGAGCGCAAACCGCAAAAGTACGCGATCTGCCGCATCGATTCGATCATGCGAGCGGCCCTCCGGACGTCAAAGCGGCTTCTCGCTTGCTTCGCCTTCCATTTTGAAGATCTTTCGGTTGGCGGTGGTCACGTGACCGCCGCTCCTCCTTCGCCAACCGTTCACACGCCGCACGCGTCCTCAGTTCCCGCGCAGTTGAAAGCATCGGTGGGCGGGCGATTCATGCGGCAGCCTGAAAGACGGCCGACGCGAAGGCCAGCCGCGAGAGCGGAAATCGAGTCAATGGAAACAGGCGGGAACACGGGGTTGTTGCATTTGATACGAGCAAACGCCCCTTGTTCCCTCGTCCACATGTGTGGTTCGCTCGGCCTGCAATCCTGACCGCGCAAACAACCGCGCCACTTTTATTTATTGTCTGTCGTCTTGTATCGCTTCGCTTCCGTGAATTGCGCTCGAACAGCCGCTTGATCGCTGTCCGGCGCGTACGCGTTTACTAACGGAGCACGCGCTTCTTGTTGAACCGGACCGATGCCTTCCACAGTGCCCTTTTTCGACCGGCAAAGACGCGCGGAGCGATGGGTTCCGCCGTCGGACTATCCGTTTCGCTGTCATTGTTGTACGTAGGCAAACGCTCTCGCCTTAGGCGCCCACGTCAATTGAGGACCGCCGGGTGTCAAAATCTCATCTCACACTGCTTGACTTCCTTAACTTCTCCCGACATTTCCCTCTCCATCAATCGGGTATCCATTGAAAGAAAAGAAGTGAGTGAAACCGTGCCCACCGCGTGCGAGGAATCGCTTCTCAGAGTGGGAAGAGATGGGGAAGGGGAACAAGTGATTGACGGGAACACTGCAAAGCGAGCATCGAAGCGATCTCTTTTCGTGTGGGTCCTGAGAAGAAATGAACAAGAACGCAAGAGCACGAGAAAGGACATCCCGAGCGTTCACATTCTAAACTCCTCTCCGCAAACGCTACGTGAATGCGCAGAAGAGCGAGCGAGCAGAAACTTGTCACTTGTTGTCGCTCACTCCACTTCTCTGCTCATCCGTTTACGCGTTTACCGTTCGGTCCTCCTTGTTTGATCCCTTCAATCGTCTCGTGCGTTCACTAACGCTTTGCTCGTGCGCCATCATACGCCCGCCATTATTTTCCGTCTTCCCGCCGCATTTTCCCTGGCGCCCAGCTAGCGTCTGCAGAACACCTCGCTTGCGTCCACGCCGGCTTCCTCTGCGTCCAAACAATTGACCGAAAGATGGTGCGGGCACGGCGATGAGTGCACGGCATCTTTTGCTTCTGCTGCCGCCCGAAGACTTTCGCTCACATCGAAACAAGAGGAAATCAAATGGAGCAAATTTGCGGAAGCGAATTGTTCTACGAGCTTCGAAACCCCCGCGCAAGCACTAATCCAACACATCAAACAGGAAGCACCATAACACGATCCTCGGCCGCTCACAACCCGGTAATTGTGCAAAAGACGCAGGCGTACACAGAAGTAAGAGCAAAAATCTAGCCATCAAAGAACAATTTCGGCAGTTTCCAATGGAGGTAAAACCCTGGTCTGGCCGCTGGTCCGGTCTTTTGTACGGGAATTGAGATGAACTCCGCAATGGAGCGGTGGGGGGAACAAACATAAAGCGGCTCCTTCGTGGATCGCCGCGTTCCATCGATGGCGTTTTGCGTTGACGCCTGCCGCAACGCATACCGAAAAATTGCTTTTTTTAACGAGCAGTTCCGTGCGCCCATTGACCATGTTCATTTCAGCCGTTCGCTGGCCGTCTAGAAGACTTGCGGCACCGCGAGCAGCCGCACTTCGAACTCGCCGATCACGCGCGCGTCTCGTGGCCGAGCGGGCGGTCGGATGAGCGCGCCGAACAGCCGGCGGCGGAAAAGAGGCGGCCGGTGGAGGAAGATGCCCGAACGGCCTCTCTGCACGGCTACCCGCCCCGCTCGGCTCCGATCGACTTCGAGGTGGAGGAGACGCGCCGACGCCGCGAGTTGGAGCCGCTGGAGATCGAGTCGTCCGTCACGCGCTACCACTCGGGCCGCAGCGACGAAAAGCCGAAGGAGAAGGGCGAGGGGTTGGCCTCGAAGCTGACCGGCCTCTTCAAGCGGGGCCACGCCCCCGACGACTATCCGCGCACGGAAGTGAGTTGGCCGTGAACTGAACAAACGATTAACCTTTCTTTGCAGGCGCACACTGGAGCTGTCGACTCCATCCAGCATCGCGAGGCCGCCCACCACCCGATCGAAGAGCATGCCCGCGTCCTCCTTCCACACGGCCGCTCGGATCTGCAGCAGCCGCAAGAGGAAGAGGCGGGCGCCATCTTCGCGCAACCGGCCGCCCCCGCCGACTACCCCGCCTTTACGTACGCGGGCCCCGTCTGCGAGGCGCGCCACGTGGAGTTCCCGCACCACCCGATCGCCGGCCACTCGATCGTGTACCACCTCTCGGGCCGCAGCGACGTGCGCGAGGAGCGGCCGGTGGAACACGAGGCGCCCGTCCGCTCGAGCGACTACCCGCCTATTGGGGCTGCCATCCATTACGACTTGGACGAGACTCGCCGGAGAAAAGAGCTGGAGCCGTTCGAGATTGAATCGTCCGTCACTCGCTATCACTCCGGGCGGTCCGACGAGCCAAAGGGCGACGGGCTGGCCGCGAAGATCACCTCGCTGTTCAAGAAGAAGGAGCCCCACCACGAGCACCCGCCCCACTCCGTCTACGAGGGCCCGTTGGAGGAGACGCGCCACCGAGAGCAGCCGCACTTCGAGCTGGCCGAGCACGCGACCAAGTACCACTCGGGAGAGAGCGGCCTCCGGCAAGAGCGCGTGCCCGAAGCGCCCCACCCGACGCCCGCCGCTCCCCACGGCTATCCGCCCGTCGAGCCCGCCCGCGAGTACGACCTCTCGCACACGCACCGCGCGGCCGACCTCGAACCGCTCCCGCTGGAGCACTTCAGCAGCGTGTACGCGAGCGGCCGCAGCGACGAGCCGGCGGGCGGCAGTCTCTCGTCCAAACTGGCGGTGCGGATCTTCCAGAAGCCGGCCGCCACCGCCGACTACCCGCCCGCCTCGCCGTTCGAGGGCCCGCTCGAGTCCGTGGAGCACCGCGAGTTCGCCCACGCGCCCATCCACGAGCACGCCGTCGTCGTCCACAAGTCGGGCCGCAGCGACGAGCTGGAGCGCGAGCCGCGCCAAGAGAGCCGCCCGCTCGACTACCCGCCCCGCTCGGCACCGATCGACTTCGATGTGGACGAGACGCGCCGCCGCCCGGAGTTGGAGCCGCTGGAGATCGAGTCGTCCGTCACGCGCTACCACTCGGGCCGCAGCGACGAGAAGCCGAAGGAGAAGGGCGAGGGGTTGGCCTCGAAGCTGACCGGCCTCTTCAAACGCGGCCACGCCCACGACGATCACCCGCGAAGCGAAGTGTTCGCTGGACCTCTCGACGATCTGCGGCACCGAGAAGCCGCCCACCACCCACTCGCCGAATGGGCGACCGTCTACCACTCGGGCGACAGCAGCCGGCGGACGGAGGAAGCGAAAGGCGAGGAGGTCGTTCGGGAGGAGCAGGAAGTGCGGAGGACGCCCGCCGGCTACCCGCCGCTCCACGAGCCGTTCGCCGGAGACCTGGAGTCCACCCACCGCCTGCACGAGCTGCCCGACGAGCCGCTCGAGGCGCGTGTCCAGAAGTACCACTCGGGACGGTCGGACGAGCCCAAAGGCGACGGGTTGGCCGCGAAGATCACCTCGCTGTTCAAGAAGAAGGAGCCCCACCACGAGCACCCGCCCCACTCCGTCTACGAGGGCCCGTTGGAGGAGACGCGCCACCGAGAGCAGCCGCACTTCGAGCTGGCCGAGCACGCCGCCAAGTACCACTCGGGAGAGAGCGGCCTCCGGGAAGAGCGGCTGGAGGAGGCGCCTCGCCGGTCCACGGATTACCCGCCGATCTCCGCCCCCGTCGAGCACGAGCTCCACTCGACGCACCGCCGGGAGGAGCTGCCCGAACACGCCGTCCACTCGCACGTCGCCGTCTACCACTCGGGCCGCTCGGACGACGAGAAGCCGGCGGAGCCGAAGGAACGCAAGGAGTCCAAACTGGGCTCGATCTTCCGCCGCGGCCACGCCCACCTCGACTACCCCGCCTCGGAGCCCCACCGCGGCCCCGTGGACGAACTGCAGCACCGCGAGCAGCCGCACTACGCGCTGCGGGAACACGCCGCCTTCTACCACCCCGGCCGCTCGGACCTCGAGCACGCGGACAGGCCGGCCGTGGACGAGCGAGTCGAAGAGGAGCGGCACGCGAGCCGCCAGCCGGCCGGCTACCCCGAGACGCGCCCGCTGCCCGCCGACTACGAGCTCGCGGCCACCCACCGCTCCCGCGAACTGCAGCCCGAGGAGTTGCGGCACCACGTCGCGGTCTACGCGAGCGGCCGGTCGGACGAGAGGCCGAAGGAGCCGCGCGAGTCGATCGGCTCGAAGCTCGCCGGCCGCCTCTTCAAGCGCGGCCACGCCCACGACGACCACCCGAGCAGCGAAGCGTACGCGGGCCCGCTGGAGAGCATCGCCCACCGCGAGCACGCCCACCAGCCGATCGCCGAGCACTCCAGCGTCTACCTCCTGCACGGCCGCTCGGACGTCGACGAGCAGCCGCACGTCGTCGCCCGTTCGGTTGTCGAGGACCTTCCGGAGGAGCCGCCCGTCGAAGAAGCGAAGGCGATTGCTCCAACCGACTACCCGGCGCTCCGCGAGCCGTTCAGCGGAGAGCTGGAGTCCACTCATCGCCTCCACGAGCTGCCCGACCAGCCCATCGAGTCGTCTGTCACGCGCTACCACTCGGGCCGCAGCGACGAGTCCTGGCCGAAAGAGCAGCAGGAGTCGATCACCTCGAAGCTCACGGGCCTCTTCAAGAAGAAGGAGCAACACGACTATCCTCCCATCACCGAAGTGAGTTCCACCTTATGTTCTTGCCAACACACCTTCTTTCCTCAAAACTGCGTGTCGTTTCAAAGAGAAACGGAAGAAGCGGGCGTTTAAAGAGGTGCGACCAAACACTCGCACGCGGAAAGGCTCTCAGTTTTGCGTTCAGTGGGATAGAACTCGCCGCAATTGAACTACTTGGCAAGGTGGGGTTTTCAAGCGCATTGCTGGTTGTCGTCGAACGGTTGCTCTCAATTGGTTTTGATTCATTTGCGGTAGAAGTCGGGTAGTTCTTTTCTGATGTTCGTGCGGTATGCTCGCGCGCTGTCGATCAAAGAGGAAGGAGAAGATTATTGAGCACAACCGTTCGATTCTTCTGCTTTGAAGAAGTGCCCGAGTTCAAAACAGAGTCGCGTACGTTGCGGCAGTCATAAGACCTTCGGAATACGACTCATGCTCTTCAGCTTTTCGCTTTTTTACGTGATCGTCGGAGCGAAATCGATGAGCGCGTTCAAGCGACTTCTTCCAGTAGGCGTTTGGGGGGCGGTAAGACAATGGTTGACGTCCACGCCCGGCTGCTGGACGAAAAGTTTGGTCTGCGAGGGTAGAGATTCACGGGTCGAAGGCTCCCGATGAGCAGATGTTTCGTGAATCGAACCGTCGACTGTCGAGTGAGAGCGGGCGATGAGCTTCAGCTCGTTGTGCGGAGAGAGCACTCGTTTGACAGGTTTGTTGTTGAAGCTGGACGTCAACCGATCAGAGTTTTTTGACGAAACGCCCTTGATGAACCGCTCGGAACTAATCGCTGTGAGCCGGCTTCCGCATTTGCAGACGCTTGTCTTCAACCGCTGCCAGTAGTTGAGCGAGCGGCCGATTGGGCCGTGCTGATGCGTGCTCGCTGAGGCTCCTCGCCTTTCTGGCGTTTGGTTTTTTCGACCGAATCTTCTGTCGACCCTGCGGACGCAAAAAACAAACCGTCGGAAAGGCGTACGAAAGGGTTGGGTGCAGCGGGATAACTTTAACGAACGGTCAGACCTTAGACGCAACGAACGAGCCCTGATCCTTTGAATTGGTCGTTGCGCGTGGACGCTGGTTGCTCACGTGAACCAAGTGGACTTCGGCTCTCAAATTGACCGGTTTGTGCTCCGCTTGGCCACATAAGAATGCGCGGTCAGGAATTTGCCTCGTTCGTGGATGATTCTTTAGTAATTCTTGGAGTTACTTTCTTCAAGCTCCAAATGCATCCGCTGGGATGAAGGGCGGTTGATGCGCATTGGAAAGTGGACGGAAGACCGCCGATCGAAGTGGTCGGTTGTTCGCGTTCCGACTCGTCCGTAGCCGCCAAACGAACAGCGTTTGCAAGTGATGAAACCGAAAGATGATGCATTTCTTTCCGACTGCGATCTGAATGTTGGTTTGCACAGTTTTTGACCACTTGTTCGTCGGCCAATCGCTCAACGAACGCCGTTTTCGTCATGTTTTGCAGCTGGAGTTCGAGCTATGAGCGTGGAGAAGGTGCGGATACTTCAGCCGGTGGTGGACATGACCGTGATGCTCGTCTCAACGAAGCACTGCTTCCGGTTACAGGCTCATTGAACGGCGGGGTGGAAGAACGCAGTGGTTTTTGATGGGCTGATGCGTCGAGGCGCGAGGCGGGGATGGTCGCCCGCGTGAGAGCAAAAAGCACGGAGTGCAATTGCGAACGGAAGTGATGCCAGCGATTGAACTGCCGCGTTCCGCAGTTCGGCGCGAATTTCGGCGGCTCGACTACCAAATGGCGATTGTTAAGGGCGCTGCTTGGCGGCTTGCGCGTGATTGGTTATTCGAACGAACAAGTCAAAATACAAACGCCGTGTGGGATGCATTTGTTGCGGGTTTCTTTGCCCAAGATCTTCGACTTGTATCGTTCGAGCCGTAGAATGCGCTTTAATTGGAACTGTTTCGTCTACTGTAGACGACGGAAGCCAAAAAAGTTGCATTCCAAGCAAGCGGGCTGTAGTCTTCGCTCAAGTCGGCGTCGCAATCCGCTTGCAGAATTGAATGCCACCTATCGTTAAGGTGTTGAAACCTTGACAACAAAAGCGATGAGTTCGATCCTGCGACGTCTTCAAATACCGAGAGCGCAACGTGGAAGCGTTCCGTACGTGACGCTTGTCGAGAACGTGGGCGACAGTATTCTCGAACAAACGGGTGGGTGTGACACGCATTCCGCAGAAGTACTTTCAAGCGGACTTCGATGTACGCCATGCGATTGGCAATGAAATTGACCGCCTTTCGGTGTGGAACTCCTTCATCGATAGGTCGTTTAAAAAATCTAGAGTGCGACGGCGGCGCACCGAATGTTGAGCGTCTGGAGGGGATCGATTCACGAAATTCGGCTGGAGGGCACGCCGACCGGCGGAAGGAAGTCGAAAGACCTCAATCGGCAGTCACTCGCTAACTGTTTTACACACTACCGGAAGTACAATAATAAGCGCATCGAAAAGGACGATCAAGGCGTTGGGCTTCACGCGTACGGACCGCCTTTTCCGCTGCTGACTGCGTTTTGTTCGGGCAGCAAAAGAGATTAGCGATTGGGGGCGGAAAGGATGCTGGCCGCCGGCATGACGAATGAAGTGAAGTATTCACCAAAACGAAGGCTCCAAAACGCTAACCGTTTTCAAACCCACATTCGAAGCAACTCGTTTTGCTCTCTCGTTTGGGCCAAGTTCAGCAAGGAACAGTGCTGAGCTGTACGCGGAGCCCAGAGTTTAGCAAAGTAGGAAATTCAAGCGATGAACGGGCAGCCGGATTTACCGCAGCACAAACGAACAACCAAGCAAACAAGTGCACAAGGAAATGCCGACTCGAGATTTTGTAAAGCGAATCTTCTTAACTCTGCGATTACAAGTGACACTAACGACAAGTTGACAAACTCTGCGGCGCACTGACTGCTTTTATACTCTGAATCAGCCCCACTTCGTCCGCCTCTCTGGTAAGAAGCGGTCTACCGAGAGGGCCGATGTGGTGCTTCTGCAAGACACTGAAGTGTATCAGGAAAGCATAGAAGATCAAAGCAGAGCAGTAAACGCCAAAAAATGTGTCTGGCGTTGAAGTGGACAAAGAGTTAAAATGATCGGTTCGTAGAGAGTTGACTGTGGTCGATCACAAACACGTTTTTACCGCGTTTAACTACTCGCCTCCTCATTCAGCAACGTCGCAAATCTTTTTTGTTCGTAGCTCGAATCACACTCTAATCGACGCGCAAACAGTTAATCAAAAAGACTTCTGCCTATGAATCTTGCCTTGCTTTAAAAACGCTTTAGGCACTTATTAATTTCGTTCATTTCAGCCGTTCGCTGGCCGACTGGAAGACTTGCGGCACCGCGAGCAGCCGCACTTCGAACTCGCCGACCACGCGCGCGTCTCGTGGCCGAGCGGGCGGTCGGATGAGCGCGCCGAACAGCCGGCGGCGGAAAAGAGGCGGCCGGTGGAGGAAGATGCCCGAACGGCCTCTCTGCACGGCTACCCGCCCCGCTCGGCTCCGATCGACTTCGAGGTGGAGGAGACGCGCCGACGCCGCGAGTTGGAGCCGCTGGAGATCGAGTCGTCCGTCACGCGCTACCACTCGGGCCGCAGCGACGAAAAGCCGAAGGAGAAGGGCGAGGGGTTGGCCTCGAAGCTGACCGGTCTCTTCAAACGAGGTCACGCTCACGACGACTACCCCCCCCACAGAAGTGAGTTGGCGCCTGATCGAACAGCAATCATTCATTTCTTTTCAGGAGTACACCGGAACAATCGACGATTTGCAGCACCGAGAAGCCGCCCACCACCCACTCGACGAATGGGCGACCGTCTACCACTCGGGAGAGTCGGGCGTCCAGCAGCCGCGAGAAGAGGAGGCGGGCGCCATCTTCGCGCCGCCCGCCGACTACCCCGCCTTCACGTACGCGGGCCCCGTCTGCGAGGCGCGCCACGTGGAGTTCCCGCACCACCCGATCGCCGGCCACTCGATCGTGTACCACCTCTCGGGCCGCAGCGACGTGCGCGAGGAGCGGCCGGTGGAACACGAGGCGCCCGTCCGCTCGAGCGACTACCCGCCTATTGGGGCTGCCATCCATTACGACTTGGACGAGACTCGCCGGAGAAAAGAGCTGGAGCCGTTCGAGATTGAATCGTCCGTCACTCGCTATCACTCCGGGCGGTCCGACGAGCCAAAGGGCGACGGGTTGGCCGCGAAGATCACCTCGCTGTTCAAGAAGAAGGAGCCCCACCACGAGCACCCGCCCCACTCCGTCTACGAGGGCCCGTTGGAGGAGACGCGCCACCGAGAGCAGCCGCACTTCGAGCTGGCCGAGCACGCCGCCAAGTACCACTCGGGAGAGAGCGGCCTCCGGCAAGAGCGCGTGCCCGAAGCGCCCCACCCGACGCCCGCCGCTCCCCACGGCTATCCGCCCGTCGAGCCCGCCCGCGAGTACGACCTCTCGCACACGCACCGCGCGGCCGACCTCGAACCGCTCCCGCTGGAGCACTTCAGCAGCGTGTACGCGAGCGGCCGCAGCGACGAGCCGGCGGGCGGCAGTCTCTCGTCCAAACTGGCGGTGCGGATCTTCCAGAAGCCGGCCGCCACCGCCGACTACCCGCCCGCCTCGCCGTTCGAGGGCCCGCTCGAGTCCGTGGAGCACCGCGAGTTCGCCCACTCGCCCATCCACGAGCACGCCGCCGTCGTCCACAAGTCAGGCCGAAGCGACGAGCTGGAGCGAGAGCCGCGCCAACTGAGCCGCCCGCTCGACTACCCGCCGATTTCGGCGCCCATCGACTTCGAGGTGGACGAGACGCGCCGCCGCCGAGAACTGGAGCCGCTCGAGATCGAGTCGTCCGTCACGCGCTACCACTCGGGCCGCAGCGACGAGTCCCGGCCGAAGGAGAAGGGCGAGGGGTTGGCCTCGAAGCTGACCGGCCTCTTCAAACGCGGCCACGCCCACGACGATCACCCGCGAAGCGAAGTGTTCGCTGGACCGCTCGACGATCTGCGGCACGGCGAAGCCGCCCACCACCCGATCGAAGAGCACGCCCGCATCCTCCTTCCGCACGGCCGAAGCGACTGGACGGTGGAGCAGCCGGCCGAGACGCGAACGGAAGAGGAGAGACCGCTCGCCCTCGCCGACTACCCGCAACAGCACGAACCGCTCGAGATCAAAGTGGATTCCACGCGCCCGGCCGCCGAACTGGAGGGCGCCTCGTTGGAGCAGCACGTGGCCCTGCACCCGCACGTGAACTACAGCGGCCGGCCGGAAGAGGGAGCGAAGTCGTCGATCAGCTCGGCGTTCTCCGGCCTGTTCAAGAAGAAGGAGCAGCGCGAATATCCCGCTCATTTCGTGCACGAGGGCCCGCTCGACGCCCTCCGCCACCGCGAGGCCGTCCACCACCCGATCGAGCAGCACGCGCTGATTCTCATCCCACACGGCCGAAGCGACTGGACGGAAGAGCAGCAGCGGGAGATCGAAGTGGAGAAGCAGGCCGAAGAGCACCCAATCCGCACGACAACCGACTACCCGCCACTCAGCCAACCGATCGACTTCGAGGTGGATGAGACGCGCCGAAGGGAGGAGTTGGAGCCGCTGGAGATCGAGTCGTCCGTCACGCGCTACCACTCGGGCCGTTCGGACGGCGAGGAGAAGCCGCGAGAGCCGAAGGAGCAGCGCGAGTCGATCGGCTCGAAGCTAAGCTCGCTGTTCAAGAAGAAGGACCACTCGGATTACCCGCCCGCCTCGTCCTTCGAGGGCCCGCTCGAGGCCGTGGAGCACCGCGAGTTCGGCCACCACCCGCTCGCCGAGTGGGCGGCCGCCTACCACTCCGGACAAAGCGATCTGCACAAAGAACGCGTGGAGCACGAGCAGCCCGCCCGAACGGCTGCCTACCCGGAGACGCGCCCGCTGCCCGCCGACTACGAGCTCGCGGCCACCGAGCGGCGCCCCGAACTGAAGCCCGTGGAACTCCGCACGCTCGCCGCTCCCTACCACTCGGGCCGCAGCGACGAGAAGCCGAAGGAGAAGGGCGAGGGGTTGGCCTCGAAGCTGACCGGCCTCTTCAAGCGGGGCCACGCCCACGACGACTACCCGCGAAGCGAAGTGTTCGCTGGTCCGCTCGACGATCTGCGGCACCGAGAAGCCGCCCACCACCCACTCGCCGAATGGGCGACCGCCTACCACTCGGGAGAGTCGGCGGGCGTCCAGCAGACGGCCGGCGAGGTCGAGCGGCCGATCCAGACCACGTCCAACTACCCGCACCTCTCCGCTCCCTTCGAGTTTGAGGTGGACGAGACGAGGAAGCAGCGCGAGCTGGAGGAGCACCCCGTCCACTCGCACGTCGCCGTCTACCACTCGGGCGACAGCAGCCGGCGGACGGAGGAGGCGAGAGGCGAGGAGGTCGTTCGGGAGGAGCGGGAAGTGCGCAGGACGCCCGCCGGCTACCCGCCGCTCCACGAGCCGTTCGCCGGAGACCTGGAGTCCACCCACCGCCTGCACGAGCTGCCCGACGAGCCGCTCGAGGCGCGTGTCCAGAAGTACCACTCGGGACGGTCGGACGAGCCCAAAGGCGACGGGTTGGCCGCGAAGATCACCTCGCTGTTCAAGAAGAAGGAGCCCCACCACGAGCACCCGCCCCACTCCGTCTACGAGGGCCCGTTGGAGGAGACGCGCCACCGAGAGCAGCCGCACTTCGAGCTGGCCGAGCACGCCGCCAAGTACCACTCGGGAGAGAGCGGCCTCCGGGAAGAGCGGCTGGAGGAGGCGCCTCGCCGGTCCACGGATTACCCGCCGATCTCCGCCCCCGTCGAGCACGAGCTCCACTCGACGCACCGCCGGGAGGAGCTGCCCGAACACGCCGTCCACTCGCACGTCGCCGTCTACCACTCGGGCCGCTCGGACGACGAGAAGCCGGCGGAGCCGAAGGAACGCAAGGAGTCCAAACTGGGCTCGATCTTCCGCCGCGGCCACGCCCACCTCGACTACCCCGCCTCGGAGCCCCACCGCGGCCCCGTGGACGAACTGCAGCACCGCGAGCAGCCGCACTACGCGCTGCGGGAACACGCCGCCTTCTACCACCCCGGCCGCTCGGACCTCGAGCACGCGGACAGGCCGGCCGTGGACGAGCGAGTCGAAGAGGAGCGGCACGCGAGCCGCCAGCCGGCCGGCTACCCCGAGACGCGCCCGCTGCCCGCCGACTACGAGCTCGCGGCCACCCACCGCTCCCGCGAACTGCAGCCCGAGGAGTTGCGGCACCACGTCGCGGTCTACGCGAGCGGCCGGTCGGACGAGAGGCCGAAGGAGCCGCGCGAGTCGATCGGCTCGAAGCTCGCCGGCCGCCTCTTCAAGCGCGGCCACGCCCACGACGACCACCCGAGCAGCGAAGCGTACGCGGGCCCGCTGGAGAGCATCGCCCACCGCGAGCACGCCCACCAGCCGATCGCCGAGCACTCCAGCGTCTACCTCCTGCACGGCCGCTCGGACGTCGACGAGCAGCCGCACGTCGTCGCCCGTTCGGTTGTCGAGGACCTTCCGGAGGAGCCGCCCGTCGAAGAAGCGAAGGCGATTGCTCCGACCGACTACCCGCCGCTCCAGCAGCCATTCAGCGGAGAGCTGGAGTCCACTCGCCGCCTCCACGAGCTGCCCGACGAGCCCATCGAATCGTCGGTCACGCGCTACCATTCGGGCCGCAGCGACGAGCCACGGCCGAAAGAGCAGCAGGAGTCAATCAGCTCGAAGATCACCGGCCTGTTCAAGAAGAAGGAGCAACGCGACTATCCTCCCATCACCGAAGTGAGTTCCACCTTATGTTCTTGCCAACACACCTTCTTTCCTCAAAACTGTGTGTCGTTCAAAGAAGAACGGAAGAAGCGGGCGTTTAAAGATGAACAAACGAAACACTGCAGCAAAAATGTGCCTTGTTCCGCAAGAAACCCGTCACAACCGACTAAACGGTGATGTGGAGTCTTAAAGCGCATCGCTGGTTTCTGAAAAACGTTTGTTATCGTTGGCTTGAGTTTAGTTTCGGCCAAAGTCGGGTGTTTCTTGTTTGATGTTTATGCGATATGATCGCGCACTGTCTTTAAAAGAGGCAAGAGGAGATTTGTGGATACAAGGCGCTTTTTGGCGTTGAATAAGAGCTGGATTCAAACCGAAGTCGTGTTTGTTGCGGCAAATCGCGGACTTCCGGATCGCGATTCGCGTGTGTCCGTCTTTTGCTTTTCACGTGGTCGTCCGATCAAAAGCGATTCGCCCGTTTGTCGAAGGGCGGAGGTGATCGAGTGTTTTGGGTGGGCGTTTGAGTGTGAGGGCGGGGAGAGAAGGTTGACATTTGCAGTCGGATGCTGCACGAGAATTCGTTCGGTAAACGCAGAAATTTACCGCTCGAAGGCTTCTGATGGGAAAGGGTTCGCAACCGTGCAGTCGACCGTCGAGCGGGAGAAGGACAATGAGAGCTCCTCACGACGTGCAAAGCCACTGCTAGTTCGACCGGCTTGTTGATGAAGACGGGCGTTGATCGATAAGAGATTTTCGACCAAACGCCCTGACTCTGATCGGAAGGGATCGCAGCGAGGTACTTCCGAATTCGCCAACGCTCGTCTGTCATTGGAAAAGCGGACGGCATCGAATGGACGTGTAAACGCGTGCTCCGTAATGTTTTTCGTGCTGCTGATCATCGGGTTCTTCGATCGGATCCTCGGTCGACCCACCGGTCGAGAGCGAGAAGCGGTCGATGGAGCAGCGAAGTGGATCGAAATCATTCCAACAAGCGACCATAACGTTGACTTAAGAAACGGGCGCTGGTTCACGTAAATCGACCGTTGCGTGAACCGGCCGGTTGCTTGCGTAAGCAACAGAATGGCCATGGGCGAGTCGATCGCTCACACTCGGAAATGCTCGAAAGGTCGCCGGTCGGAGTGATCGGTTGTTCGAGGGGCGACTTCTCCGCGGTCGTCGCTTGAGCAACGGCGGAAAGCGTCAAAAAAACAGAACGGTGGGTTGTTGTTCGACGAGCAGAAACCTCGAAAATCAAACAAAAATGCCTTTCTACTGCCGGATTTTCCAGCGGACCTCACGCATCGTTTAGCGATCGCCTGGGCGGCTGCTTTTCTCTGCAAACGGCGAAGTGAAAACGGGGTGTTTTTCGACCTCCGAATTTCCGCTCGAAATGCACATCGATCGAATCCTCGAGACGCCCAGATTACAGAACTGCAAGTCCCGTCCGCCAATTCGGCCTCTAACTCGAGGAATTAATTTTTAAAGCTGCCCCTGCGAAACCAAGGGGAAATCGGCGGCCGGCTGCTTAAGCGATGCGTGAGGTCCTTTATTCCGCGCCTTGCTGCAAAATTCCGTTTTTGCTTTTTCTGCCTTGATTTGGGACTGCAACAAAGCAGAACGAATGGTAGAAGTTAGACGACACATTGTAGACACTCATAATTGAATTTAAACAAAGTTAAGAGCGAACTTCTTTTCCACTACTCTTTTTCGCGGCTGGAATTGACCGTGGCTTCTTACGAACGAACTATGCGATGTGTTGAGTCATATGGATGAGCAAACTAATGCGATTCGGTCAGCTCTAAGTCATGACGTCCGTCTTTCTTCACACCTGTTGCTTCAGAACCGTGATCGAAGTGCGTGTAGTGCGCGAGGGTCTTTTATCCGCCCGTTTGGACGTCCGCTCGTCGCCCCGAATGTCCGCTGGAGGAATTCGTGCATGTTTGAAACCCGTCGGACGGTCCGCGATCCAAAGGAGCGAGCGGGAGGAGGCGGCGAGCAGAACACTTTCCGCCTTGTTCTGTCCGTGCACAAGGCTGGGATAATGGAAAGGAGTTCGTTTATTGCGTGTCGATCGCGGTTGTTCAACGGATGCCTCTTGTCTCGTGCGTCTCACCGGTGTTCTCGGGGGGAGGGAGAAGCAGAAGCAGTTGGTCGAGTAGAGTCAAGAAGGAGGCAAAGTAATGCGGTTTAAAAAGGCCGGCGGAAAGAAGAATGCAGGCGGACGGCGGGCCACAAGCCTCGTTCCTGTTGGACGTCAGCAAGCTCGTAAACGCATGGTTTTTGATCCGCTTTATTGCGGTCATGACCGACTGACTGAAAACTTACCAACGGATTCACCAGTGCTGGTTGTATCGCGTGCCTTCCCCAACTGCCAGCTCTCAATTGGAAGTCAACAGATGCAACCTCCAGAAACATGTTTGGTCGATCGTTGCTGTGATCCCAGTCGAACCCAAACACTCGGGATGAAAGCGCGTGCTGCAGAAAGAATGTCGGGCAGCACGATCACGGCTGTGGGTAATCAAAAAAGCGCAAGAATGGGGTGTGTTTATTGTTCGTTTCTGGAGTAGGCTTTCAATTTTGCGGGTTGGAACGAGCAAACGAGGACGCCACAGCGGCGAGCACTCGTTTTGTACCGCCTATTCGCCACCGAGCTTCCCCAATTGGACGAATTTCGAAGGCGCGCCACCCGTGGACACGCTCCGCCCTCCGTTCGCGCCCACTGTTTGGCGATTTCGAAGCGACAAACGTTGAATCCGCCGACGACACCAGCAGTTGGCCGGCATTTTGGTCACTCGGACGGTTACCGCGCATTTCCGCCGCTCGTTTGCCGTCGAGAATCTCAGGAGGCGCGAGATTTCAGAAGCCTCGCCGTAAGGAGAGGAAGCTGAACAGGAGCGCCTTTCGCTCGTCGCCTTACAATACGTGCAGGTCAATGGCCGTTTACCTACGCAAAAGATTAAACAAAGTTAGGCGCGTACGAGCCCTCGTGGGGCTCAGAAATAAGATGCCCCCTTTTGGTTTTTGTCGTTCCTACTGAACAAGTAGGCCTGCCATATCGTCTGCATCGCCGAACTCTCGAACGTGTGGCTGAACGATAGGTAGAATGAGGACTGCGATAAACAAAAGAACCAATCCGGTGGTCGTGTTGATGGACGGGATCGCTCCGTTTCGTTCAGCTGGTGTACAAGACGGAAATGTCCTTTAAAGGCCCTTCACGAAGGCATTCATGCGTTGCCGATCGCTCGTGTCCAAACAGCCGCCTTGCCGTACGGTCGCGCGAGGGGTGAGCGTCGGGAGTCGGGGCGGCGACTGTCGTTTGAATTTCGAACGAGACCGTTGCGAGGCACGTGATCTCAAGTTTCTGAGCACGCGCACTCGTTTATTAAAAATGATGGGCAGTGACGAAGCCAGAGCTCCGACTGAAACGCGTGTTGTTGTTGCCGCTCGAGTTCAAAATCTTTTTGTATGCCGCTTTCAACTCGTTCTGCAGACCCTAATCCTGCGCGAGTTCACAAAGCAAGTCTGCGGGTCGGGATGGCGGGATTCTGAGCTGAGTTCAGCTTTAAGGGGTGGCAAACGGATGCCCGTAGGCGAGGGAAATCGACGAAAAGAGGCGCGCGGTGTTGAAACCTCGCCTTCGTTCATTGACTCGCAAAACAATCCCTAGTTTCTGCTCATTTCTGCTGGACACGTCCTCAACCAACAGGTAGAACGGGAGGCGTTGCGGTTGGAATCACTTGGAGTAATCGAGCAATGAGTGGTCGAAGGCAGAGCGTTCGCATGATTTCGGCTGTGCAAAACGCCGGACAAGTGGGTAGTACGAGAAACTGCGTTAGTTCACTGGCTGATAATTCCGCTACTGGTCCAGACGGTTGAATGCGGTCAGCTGTCACGGATCGTCCACAGAGAGCACAAAGACGTCAGGAAAAAGAAGTCGTGTTCTACGGGCTCCGGCCAATGGCGAAAAACTGCTTTAAGGCCGCCTCTCATACGTCCTCCCACGTCGCATAAGTGGTCAGACGGACAATCAGCAAAAAGCAATCACGTCATCTTTTTGCATCGTAATAAAAGTCTTGCAAGAGCAAGAGAATCAAATTATTCCACTTTTCGGCCAACCACGTTGCACTTTGTTCATAATCACAACTCGCAGTCACGGACTTATAAAACGTGCGTCATTTATTGCACATCATTCCTGCCAAGAGTCATCGCTTCGTCCCAAAAAGCAGCTCCGTTCACTCACTAATCCCTTTTGTTTCAGCCGTTCGCTGGCCGCCTGGAAGACTTGCGGCACCACGAGCAGCCGCACTTCGAACTCGCCGATCACGCGCGCGTCTCGTGGCCGAGCGGGCGGTCGGATGAGCGCGCCGAACAGCCGGCGGCGGAAAAGAGGCGGCCGGTGGAGGAAGATGCCCGAACGGCCTCTCTGCACGGCTACCCGCCCCGCTCGGCACCGATCGACTTCGAGGTGGACGAGACGCGCCGCCGGCCCGAACTGGAGCCGCTCGAGATCGAGTCGGCGGTCACGCGCTTCCACTCGGGCCGCAGCGACGAAAAGCCGAAGGAGAAGGGCGAAGGGTTGGCTTCGAAGCTGACCGGCCTCTTCAAACGCGGCCACGCCCACGACGATCACCCGCGAAGCGAAGTGTTCGCTGGACCGCTCGACGATCTGCGGCACGGCGAAGCCGCCCACCACCCGATCGAAGAGCACGCCCGCATCCTCCTTCCGCACGGCCGAAGCGACTGGACGGTGGAGCAGCCGGCCGAGACGCGAACGGAAGAGGAGAGACCGCTCGCCCTCGCCGACTACCCGCAACAGCACGAACCGCTCGAGATCAAAGTGGATTCCACGCGCCCGGCCGCCGAACTGGAGGGCGCCTCGTTGGAGCAGCACGTGGCCCTGCACCCGCACGTGAACTACAGCGGCCGGCCGGAAGAGGGAGCGAAGTCGTCGATCAGCTCGGCGTTCTCCGGCCTGTTCAAGAAGAAGGAGCAGCGCGAATATCCCGCTCATTTCGTGCACGAGGGCCCGCTCGACGCCCTCCGCCACCGCGAGGCCGTCCACCACCCGATCGAGCAGCACGCGCTGATTCTCATCCCACACGGCCGAAGCGACTGGACGGAAGAGCAGCAGCGGGAGATCGAAGTGGAGAAGCAGGCCGAAGAGCACCCAATCCGCACGACAACCGACTACCCGCCACTCAGCCAACCGATCGACTTCGAGGTGGATGAGACGCGCCGAAGGGAGGAGTTGGAGCCGCTGGAGATCGAGTCGTCCGTCACGCGCTACCACTCGGGCCGTTCGGACGGCGAGGAGAAGCCGCGAGAGCCGAAGGAGCAGCGCGAGTCGATCGGCTCGAAGCTAAGCTCGCTGTTCAAGAAGAAGGACCACTCGGATTACCCGCCCGCCTCGTCCTTCGAGGGCCCGCTCGAGGCCGTGGAGCACCGCGAGTTCGGCCACCACCCGCTCGCCGAGTGGGCGGCCGCCTACCACTCCGGACAAAGCGATCTGCACAAAGAACGCGTGGAGCACGAGCAGCCCGCCCGAACGGCTGCCTACCCGGAGACGCGCCCGCTGCCCGCCGACTACGAGCTCGCGGCCACCGAGCGGCGCCCCGAACTGAAGCCCGTGGAACTCCGCACGCTCGCCGCTCCCTACCACTCGGGCCGCAGCGACGAGAAGCCGAAGGAGAAGGGCGAGGGGTTGGCCTCGAAGCTGACCGGCCTCTTCAAGCGGGGCCACGCCCACGACGACTACCCGCGAAGCGAAGTGTTCGCTGGTCCGCTCGACGATCTGCGGCACCGAGAAGCCGCCCACCACCCACTCGCCGAATGGGCGACCGCCTACCACTCGGGAGAGTCGGCGGGCGTCCAGCAGACGGCCGGCGAGGTCGAGCGGCCGATCCAGACCACGTCCAACTACCCGCACCTCTCCGCTCCCTTCGAGTTTGAGGTGGATGAGACGAGGAAGCAGCGCGAGTTGGAGGAGCACGCCGTCCACTCGCACGTCGCCGTCTACCACTCGGGCGACAGCAGCCGGCGGCCGGAGGAAGCGAGAGGCGAGGAGGTCGTTCGGGAGGAGCAGGAAGCGCGGAGGACGCCCGCCGGCTACCCGCCGCTCCAGCCGGCCGCCGACTACGAGCTCGCCCACACGCACCGCCTGAACGAGCTGCCCGACGAGCCGCTCGAGTCGCGTGTCCAAAAGTACCACTCCGGCCGCTCCGACGAGTCCAAGGAGAAGGGCGACGGGTTGGCCGCGAAGATCACCTCGCTGTTCAAGAAGAAGGAGCCCCACCACGAGCACCCGCCCCACTCCGTCTACGAGGGCCCGTTGGAGGAGACGCGCCACCGAGAGCAGCCGCACTTCGAGCTGGCCGAGCACGCCGCCAAGTACCACTCGGGAGAGAGCGGCCTCCGGGAAGAGCGGCTGGAGGAGGCGCCTCGCCGGTCCACGGATTACCCGCCGATCTCCGCCCCCGTCGAGCACGAGCTCCACTCGACGCACCGCCGGGAGGAGCTGCCCGAACACGCCGTCCACTCGCACGTCGCCGTCTACCACTCGGGCCGCTCCGACCTCGAACAGGCGAACAGGCCGGTCGCCGACGAGCGAGTCGAAGAGGAGCGGCACACGAGCCGCCAACCGGCCGGCTACCCCGAGACGCGCCCGCTGCCCGCCGACTACGAGCTCGCGGCCACCCACCGCTCCCGCGAACTGCAGCCCGAGGAGTTGCGGCACCACGTCGCGGTCTACGCGAGCGGCCGGTCGGACGAGAGGCCGAAGGAGCCGCGCGAGTCGATCGGCTCGAAGCTCGCCGGCCGCCTCTTCAAGCGCGGCCACGCCCACGACGACCACCCGAGCAGCGAAGCGTACGCGGGCCCGCTGGAGAGCATCGCCCACCGCGAGCACGCCCACCAGCCGATCGGCGAGCACTCCAGCGTCTACCTCCTGCACGGCCGCTCGGACGTCGACGAGCAGCCGCACGTCGTCGCCCGCTCCGTCGTCGAGGACCTTGCGGAGGAGCCGCCCGTCGAAGAAACGAAGTCAATCGTTCCGACCGACTACCCCGCAATCCACGAGCCGTTCAGCGGAGACGTAGACGAGACGCGCCGCCTGCACGAGCTGCCCGACGAGCCCATCGAATCGTCGGTCACGCGCTACCACTCGGGCCGCAGCGACGAGCCACGGCCGAAAGAGCAGCAGGAGTCAATCAGCTCGAAGATCACCGGCCTGTTCAAGAAGAAGGAGCAGCACGCCTATCCTCCCATCACCGAAGTGAGTTGGCGGTCGTTCACCCAGCAGTCAATATTTTATTTGCAGGTGTACGCGGGAGTTGTCGTCGATCTGCGGCACCGAGAAGCGGCTCACTTCCCGATCGAGCAACACGCCCGCATCGTCCTCGCACACGGCCGAAGCGATTGGATGACCGCGGAGGAGCGGGAGATCGAAGTCGAGAAGCAGGCCGAAGAGAGCCGCCCGACGCCCCCGCTTGACTATCCGCCTCTGCAGACGGTCGCTGATGTCGCGGTGGACGAAACGCGTCGACGGAACGAGTTGGAGAGCGTGGAGCTCCGCACGGTCGCCGCTCCCTACCATTCGGGCCGCAGCGACGAGCCGCGACCGAAGGAGAAGGCCGAGGGGTTGGCCTCGAAGCTCACGGGCCTGTTCAAACGCGGCCACGCACACGACGATCACCCGAGAAGCGAATTCTACAGCGGTCCGCTCACTGATTTGCCGCGCGCTTTCGAGGCCGAACATCGCGAGCTGGGACGGGACGTCCACCAACTGCCGTCGTCCTTCTCCTACGATGCGATCACCACCCGCTCCCCGTTGGTCGTGGAGGAGAAGCCGAGTGGAAGGACGTCGCAGAAAATTTCCGACTATCCGTCTCACTTCGAGTACCAAGGCCCGCTCGAAGATCTGCACCACCGAGAAGCCGGCCGACACCCCATCGAAGAGCACGCCCGAGTTGTGTGGCCGTCCGGTCGGTCAGACGTTGCCCACGAGAAGCCGCGGGTGGATGAAGAGAAGCGAGCGATCACTCCTCCGCCCGCCGTGCAAATCCCCGAAGCACCTGCCATCGACGTCCGAGCGACCCGCCGAGCAGACGAGTTGGAAGAGCGGCCGCTCTCCTCGTTTGTCTCCGCCTACTCCAGTGGGCGCTCCGACGAGCACACGGGAGAGAGACGGCCGAGTTCGAAGCTTTCCGGCTTGTTCCGGCGGTCCCACGCTTACCACGACTTCCCCTCGTCCACGCCGTTCGAGGGCGAGCTCTCGGAGATGCGGCATCACGAGGCGAAAGAGCACCCGCTGCCCGAGTTCTCGTCGGTGTACCTGCTGCACGGACGCTCGGATCTCGACGAGAAGCCGCACGTCGTTGCTCGATCGGTGGTCGAGAAACTTCCGGAAGCACCCCGAGTCGAAGAAGCGAAGTCGACTGCACCTCCTGGCTATCCCACCAACCACGAGCCGTTTGCCGAAGACGTTGAGTCCACTCACCGCATTCACGAGCTGCCCGACGAACCTTTGGCCTCTCACGTCAGTGCGTATGCGAGCGGTCGGTCGGACGAAACCGAAGCGGAGAAGCCGAAAGAGGAGTCTGTCACCACTCGAATCACGTCGATCTTCCGACGCGGCCACAATCAACACGCCGAGTACCCGCATTTCGTGCACAAAGGCCCGGTTGATAATCTCCACCATCGAGAGGCCGGCCATCATCCCATCGAGCAACACGCCGCCGTTTACAACACCGAGGGCAGAAGCGATGTCCGCAGAGAACGGCCGGAAGAAGTGCCCGTCCACGAAGAGGCGACACGAACGACGCCCGCCGGCTATCCGCCTATCTCCGCCCCCACGGACATCCCCGTGAAGTCCACTCGCCGACGAGAGGAGTTGGCCGCTATTCCAGTCGAGCAACACGCCGCCATCTATCACTCGGGCCGCAGCGACGAGCCCCGACCGAATGAGAAGGGCGAGGGGTTGGCCTCGAAGCTGACCGCCCTCTTCAAACGCGGCCACGCTCACGACGTTCACCCGCAAAGCGAAGTGTTCGCTGGACCGCTCGACCACCTCCACCACCGAGAGCACTCGCACCAGCCGATCGCCGAGTTCTCGTCCGTGTACCTGCTGCACGGACGCTCGGATCTCGACGAGAAGCCACACGTCGTCGCCCGTTCGGTGGTTGAAAAGCTTCCGGAGGAGCCGCGCGTCGAAGAAGCGAAAGCCGCGGGTTATCCCACCACCCGTGAGCCATTCGAAGGGCCGGTGGACTTCACTCGGCGCATTCACGATCTCCGCGACGAACCGTTGGCCTCGCACGTCAGCGCGTACTCCAGCGGTCGGTCGGACGAAATCGAAGAGCAGCCGAAAGAAAAGGTGATCACCACTCGAATCACGTCGATCTTCCGACGAGGACACAAGCAGCACGACGAGTACCCGACCGGCGTCTACTCGGGCCCACTTTCCGAACTCCGCCCGCACGAGTTCCCGTCGTACGACCTCGAAGAACACGTGGACGTCGTGCTCCCCCACGGACGCTCGGATCTGCCGCCCGAAAAGCCGCGAGTCGAAGAAGAGGAAGGAAGAACTCGTTCAGCGGTCGACGAGCGGCTGTCGACGCCCGTCCAGGCCGACCGTCCGCCGCCTCTCGAAGAGCACCGCCATGTGGAAGTGCTGCCCGCTCACCGACGCCCGGAACTCTCGTCCAGCCCAATCGAAGAGGAAGTCTCCGTCTACAGCTCCGGCTTTAGCGACGAGAAGCCGACGCCGAAAGAAAAGGGCGAGGGGTTGACTTCAAAACTCACTTCGATCTTCCGCCGCGGCCACGCCCACGAGGACCGGCCGACGAGCGAGGTCTACAGCGGCCCGTTGGAGAGCACGCACTACCGCGAGTTTCCGCAGAGCGACATCAACCGCTTCGCCTCCGTCTACCACAGCGGCCGCTCCGATTCCCGCCAAGAGGCGCCGTTGAAGAGCGAAGAACTGCCGCCACAACACGAGGTCCGAACGGAAGTGATTCGCGTGGAGACGAAGAGAGCGCCCGTCCCTGCGGGCTATCCGGAGGTACAGCAGCCATTCGACCAGCCGCTCGCTTCCACGCGCCGAACTCACGACCTCGCAGCCCATCCGGTGGACCGCTTCGTTTCGATTTACTCGGCAGGTCGCAGCGATGAACAGCCGAAGAAGACGAAGGAATCTCCGAAAGAGCTCCGGCAAGCGAAAGAATCGATTGGGTCTCGCATCACTTCGATCTTCCGCCGCGGCCACGCGCACGAGGACCAACCGAAGAGCGACGTTTACAGCGGCCCGCTCTCTCACTTGCCGCGTGCCACCGACGTCGAACATCGCGAGTTGGAGCGAGAAATCCATCGATTGCCGTCTTCCTTCTCCTACGACGCCATCAGCACTCGCTCCCCGTCGGTCGTGGAGGAGAAGCCGAGCGGAAGGACGCCGCAGAAAACCAATGGCTACCCGCCTCACTTCGTGCACGAGGGCCCGCTCGAGTCCGTGGAGCACCGCGAGTTCGGCCACCACCCGCTCGCCGACTGGGCGGCCGCCTACCACTCCGGACAAAGCGATCTGCACAAAGAACGCGTGGAGCACGAGCAGCCCGCCCGAACGGCTGCCTACCCGGAGACGCGCCCGCTGCCCGCCGACTACGAGCTCGCGGCCACCGAGCGGCGCCCCGAACTGAAGCCCGTGGAACTCCGCACGCTCGCCGCTCCCTACCACTCGGGCCGCAGCGACGAGAAGCCGAAGGAGAAGGGCGAGGGGTTGGCCTCGAAGCTGACCGGCCTCTTCAAGCGGGGCCACGCCCACGACGACTACCCGCGAAGCGAAGTGTTCGCTGGTCCGCTCGACGATCTGCGGCACCGAGAAGCCGCCCACCACCCACTCGCCGAATGGGCGACCGCCTACCACTCGGGAGAGTCGGCGGGCGTCCAGCAGACGGCCGGCGAGGTCGAGCGGCCGATCCAGACCACGTCCAACTACCCGCACCTCTCCGCTCCCTTCGAGTTTGAGGTGGATGAGACGAGGAAGCAGCGCGAGTTGGAGGAGCACGCCGTCCACTCGCACGTCGCCGTCTACCACTCGGGCGACAGCAGCCGGCGGCCGGAGGAAGCGAGAGGCGAGGAGGTCGTTCGGGAGGAGCAGGAAGCGCGGAGGACGCCCGCCGGCTACCCGCCGCTCCAGCCGGCCGCCGACTACGAGCTCGCCCACACGCACCGCCTGAACGAGCTGCCCGACGAGCCGCTCGAGTCGCGTGTCCAAAAGTACCACTCCGGCCGCTCCGACGAGTCCAAGGAGAAGGGCGACGGGTTGGCCGCGAAGATCACCTCGCTGTTCAAGAAGAAGGAGCCCCACCACGAGCACCCGCCCCACTCCGTCTACGAGGGCCCGTTGGAGGAGACGCGCCACCGAGAGCAGCCGCACTTCGAGCTGGCCGAGCACGCCGCCAAGTACCACTCGGGAGAGAGCGGCCTCCGGGAAGAGCGGCTGGAGGAGGCGCCTCGCCGGTCCACGGATTACCCGCCGATCTCCGCCCCCGTCGAGCACGAGCTCCACTCGACGCACCGCCGGGAGGAGCTGCCCGAACACGCCGTCCACTCGCACGTCGCCGTCTACCACTCGGGCCGCTCCGACCTCGAACAGGCGAACAGGCCGGTCGCCGACGAGCGAGTCGAAGAGGAGCGGCACACGAGCCGCCAACCGGCCGGCTACCCCGAGACGCGCCCGCTGCCCGCCGACTACGAGCTCGCGGCCACCCACCGCTCCCGCGAACTGCAGCCCGAGGAGTTGCGGCACCACGTCGCGGTCTACGCGAGCGGCCGGTCGGACGAGAGGCCGAAGGAGCCGCGCGAGTCGATCGGCTCGAAGCTCGCCGGCCGCCTCTTCAAGCGCGGCCACGCCCACGACGACCACCCGAGCAGCGAAGCGTACGCGGGCCCGCTGGAGAGCATCGCCCACCGCGAGCACGCCCACCAGCCGATCGGCGAGCACTCCAGCGTCTACCTCCTGCACGGCCGCTCGGACGTCGACGAGCAGCCGCACGTCGTCGCCCGCTCCGTCGTCGAGGACCTTGCGGAGGAGCCGCCCGTCGAAGAAACGAAGTCAATCGTTCCGACCGACTACCCCGCAATCCACGAGCCGTTCAGCGGAGACGTAGACGAGACGCGCCGCCTGCACGAGCTGCCCGACGAGCCCATCGAATCGTCGGTCACGCGCTACCACTCGGGCCGCAGCGACGAGCCACGGCCGAAAGAGCAGCAGGAGTCAATCAGCTCGAAGATCACCGGCCTGTTCAAGAAGAAGGAGCAGCACGCCTATCCTCCCATCACCGAAGTGAGTTGGCGGTCGTTCACCCAGCAGTCAATATTTTATTTGCAGGTGTACGCGGGAGTTGTCGTCGATCTGCGGCACCGAGAAGCGGCTCACTTCCCGATCGAGCAACACGCCCGCATCGTCCTCGCACACGGCCGAAGCGATTGGATGACCGCGGAGGAGCGGGAGATCGAAGTGGAGAAGCAAACCGAAGAGAGCCGCCCGACGCCCCCGCTTGACTATCCGCCTCTGCAGGCGGTCGCTGATGTTGCGGTGGACGAAACGCGTCGACGGAACGAACTGGAGCCTGTGGAGCTCCGCACGCTCACCGCTCCCTACCACTCGGGCCGCAGCGACGAGAAGCCGAAGGAGAAGGGCGAGGGGTTGGCCTCA
>JAMPIO010000518.1:0-27767 GCA_024699865.1 Aphelenchoides fujianensis | reverse complement strand
ATCGGATCGATCGGAGGAAGCGATCGTGAGTATGAAACGACGCGGCGAATAAAACAAAGGCGGACGGTGGACTCAGGAGAAGAACTCGAGAAGTCAAACGAGACGTAGAGGTGGTCGGGCGGAACGCGGGCGCTATGGACAAACCAAAGGAAGGGAGGGCGACAGTCGCGCTCTCACGCCGGATCCATTGTCCCCGCGGAACAATGCCAATACCGAGCGTTAAGCGCGCGTACCGCAGTCGCAGCCGTCTGTTGACCGTCACAAGACGAACATCCCCCCACGAATTCTTCCAATACTTTGTTCCTCCTCCTCGACAATCCGCACCGGAAACTTTGACCCTGCCGCAACGGACGGAACGCTCCGTCGGCCCGTCCGCCTCCCGCTCGTTCTTCCTTGGCCGCCGCCCGTAAATTGAGAGGCGGTCGCATTGGAAGCCAATCTTCTGCTTTAAGCTCTTGCGCTCTCGTGGCTGTCGGTTATTGTGGTCGGGGACACACGAACGGGGAAGCCAGACAATCGTCCGTTGTTGTCAGTCGACAATGAAGACGGAAGTCAGGACTCAGAAGCCGACAGGGCGGGCGCCTGTCGTCCACTTTGTTGCCCGACCCTTCCCGAAATTAGCCGCCAGTCGACGAAGAAAGTCGGCCGTCCACTTGCCGCGCGAGGCGGAAGTGCCAAGAACCTCATTCTTTGCGCCACTCATCCTCATTTTCTCGTTCCCATCGAGCCTTCCGCGTCCGTCACGTGTGCGGCCATTTGCGGACGGAAGCGGCAGTCACTCGTTGCTTTCCTGGGGCTTCTCGAAAGCGTTGGCTTCTTTGCAAATCAACTGGGATTCGCAAAGGCAACAAACGTTTCGTAAACGAGTTCAAGACGAAACTTCGGTCAAATTCGGCAAAAACGGCTTCTTTCCGTCGTTCTTAATTGAACGCTTCTGTTGGGGGACGTCCAATGATGACAATTGGAAAGAAACATCGAGAAGAAATGGTTTCAAGGCAGCTTGGGGCCCACCTGCAATTGGAGGCGTAAAGGAGCCTTCTCTCTAGCTAGGGACCCATTCGAGCGGCAGGCTGGCATCCATTAGAGGCAGAAATCGCCACATCGGCTTTAATGATTTCGCGCCGATGAGTGGGAGGATAGGGCAGTTAACGCGAGCCGGTCATTGGACTTCGACTGCAGACGAATGATCGAAGCCGCAAGAGGAGAGCAGACGTAACCCTACGGCTAATCGGTAAAGAATCGAACCAATTCTCCTTGCAGTCCAGCGGAAGAAATGAGTCAGCAGAGGGAAGAAGGGCGAACAAAAATTGAAACACAATTGTGCGCGTTCACCATCAGCGAGGATGCTAAATCGCGAAGAAGGCCGAGTTGCCGACCTGCGCGTCCATCGAGAAACGACGACCAGCGAAAGGCGGGTACCCGCCCGAATGCCCCCGCATTATTGCCGCCGATCCTCATTGCGGATGCCGTCGGAGAGCACGTGCGGCGGCGGCCGCCTCTCTGTCCGGCGACGCAATTTGGACACGTGCGCGCGCTGGACGGGCGGGGAGCGTAAACAACAAGAACGAAATAATAGACGAGCCACGCGAAACAGCAGGAAAGAATGCAAGAACAACCAGGTAGCAGGGAGGGCGTGTCAGGACGATCGATCGTAAAGTCCATTTCGATCAAAACTACCTGACCGCGGCCTCACGTTGTCGGACCAGCGGGGCCGCCGGCCGCCCGACTGACCACCGACCGGAGTGTTCAGCCGCTTTTTCGTCACTTGAAATGGGAGCGTCAACTCCGGTGGAGAGCCCGCCCGCTCCTCCGTTTGGCCACGAGGAAGTCCGAACCGACGGGGCGATTTTTTCGACTCAATTGCGGCCGCCGGTGGGTCTCGAGTCCCCCTGTTTGCCCCTCCCCGCTGCGTAATCACGACATTTCGCCTCCCGCCTCCTCGCAACCGACGGCCATCTGGAGAACGAGGAGAAGGGATGACTGAGTGCATGCAGGTGCACGACGTGAAAAATCGACGGGCGGCACATCAAACAGCCAATTCGCAAAGAACACGTGCACGGTTGATCCACGGCGATGATCACTTGCCGTCTCTCCGAAAAAGGCAGGAATTGGGGAAGCATTTCAACAGAATGGAATTCTTCGTACAACAGAAGGCGGACCAGAAGGTTGCGCGTACAAACGCCGTTCAATTGTTCTCGATCGTATTGATCGCCCTCGGTTTGGCGAAAGCAGGGCATTCCGGTTTCTTGCGAATCTGCCCCCAAAAAGCGGAATGATTCACGAAAAAGAAGACGAACCCATCTTGTACGTCGCCGTTCTTTCGGTTGGAGAAGAAAAGGAATGGCAGACACGAACAACGAGAAACTTCCGACTGATGGGGGTTTCCCCTCCGTTGGCGCCGTCATCCCCTCGCGATTCCAGTGCGGGCGGTTGCGCCTTCCGGCGTTTCGGCGAACTCGAAACCGCCGTTCAGTAGGGCGCAAACATTTCGACTAATCGTTTGGGTGATCGAGTCGAGCTAAGCACATTGAGAACATGCGGGCTGAAAAAAGGATTCGAGTTGAAGGGTGTTTACCAGTGGTCCAAACAAGAGAGATGGGGCGAACGAAGTAGTAAGACGAACGGTAATCGCAGCAGAACAAGCCATTCGATGAGACTGGAGACAGAGACGGTCGGGACGGAAGTTTTTCTTCGCTGATTGTAAGCTTACTACTTTTGATTCGACCATAAAAAACGAGCAGAAGGACGAGGCAGACGGACGAGCGTTTGAAACGATTTGCGGTTTTTTACGCCGCCGACCACGTCGTTGCCCGCCTCGTCCGCCTCGTTCTCGTCGTGCTGCCGGCGGCGGTAGCGAAATTTTACCTGACCGCACCGACCACCGCCCAAGCGCAAGCAATGACGTTCGTTTGGCCTTGGAAGCCGAATTGGAACAGTGCAAATTCGATCCGTTGAACCTTTGTGTTCCGCCGCCTGCTTTCCACACACTCTCGTTCAATTCTTGAGGTCAAACCGCAAGGAGAATAAGAAGGGTCGATGCTCGTGTAAGAGGCTTGTGGTTCTGATTCGGACACTTCAATCCAGTCTGTTCAATGTTGAGCTGACGACACCCATTCGCTTTCGCTCCTCAAACAGGTGAACGGCCCAATTGAGAGAAAGAATTTCTGTTCGGCGAATGGTTTGCCGTTCGGAACAACGATCAGTGATTGTGGGTTCGTTCAGTCGGCCAGTTTGTTCGTCAACAAAAAGTAGAACATGATCGACGTTCTCGACTCCAACAATTGCTCGCCTGTTTGCGGAAAGGCGATCATTTCGCTCCGCTCGCCGCCCGTAAAACCGGCGACCGGAGTCTCCCGTGCTTCTCGCCTTTTGGCATTTCGTTTTGGTGCCCGCTTCGTGAATCACGGCGGCGTGGATTTTGACCCAAATTTACGCCGTCGGGCGAGAGCTGAGCGGAACGTTTTACTCCAGCTAATTTCTTTCGTCCCGCTATCAGAATTCGCGCATCTTTGGGTTGATTTGGGGCGATAATCGAGGTCGGGAGGTTTTACGCCTTTCCACGCGCATTTGTTGGCGAGCGTAAATCTGCGGATTTTGCTAATCGAACGATTGCTGCGTGTTCCGCTTCCTCGAACGGCCGCATTCATAACTAAACGATGATCGTTGCGGAGGCGGAAGTCAAAACGGTGCGTGCTCATGGTTCTTTTTGCTCGTCCTCCCGTTGCGGCGTGTATTTGCACCGATAGGTGGGGGCTTTTTCACAACGTGCGCTCGACCGTTTCGGAAGTTTTGCCTCCACTCGGTTTACACGTGGAAACGAGCGCCGTTTTGTCGGTTTTCCGTTGATTTGCGGAGGTCCACACCGTGTGGGCTTGACCGCAAACATTGCGAGCGGTCGACCAAACCGGGGAAACGTGCCTGCACTCCCCGGCTTGCTCTTTTTTGCGACTCGTAGCAAAATTCATGACTTTTAATCCCCATTCGTTGTGTTCCTCCTCGAATTCGCTTGTTGGCAACGGGGAACCGGTTTTCGTCGAAGTGACGAGGTTTATTGCCGAGAATTCTGTTCGTTCCGCTCCTTGCAGCTGTGAATTGATTTCAGGAGGACGGCGGCGCGATGAGCATCAGCAGGAAGGACGACGAGGAGCTCCTTCTGCCCACCGATGCGAAGCACGTGGATCGCCTGCCGAAGCGGTCGGGCCACTCGACGACCAGCCTGCCCTTCAAAATCTACGTGATCACGACGATGACCTTCCTTTGGACCGGCTACACGCTCCTCGTCCGGCACACTCGCTCGACGGTGGACAAGGAACACGTGAGTGGCCTTCTTCCCTCTCATTTTTTGTTAACTGGAGTGCTTTCAGTTGTACTCGCCGCCGACCGTCGTCTTCATGGCCGAGTTCATCAAGCTGTGCATCTCGATCGGAATGCTCTTCCACGACAACAAGTACAGCGTCTCGCACACGATCACGGTCAGTTCTTGCCTCAAATTCGCTCATTATCTCCTTTTTGTCGCTTACAGGTCACAAAACGGGAGCTGATCAACAAGCCGGCGGAACTGCTGAAGATGAGTGTGCCTTCGATCGCATACGCCGTCCAAAACAACCTCGACTTTGTCGCTCTTTCCAATCTGAACGCTGCTGTCTACCAGGTTTGGGGTTGAAGCGGACGACTGAGAAATGAACGGATGGATTGCAGGTGACCACTCAACTCAAGGTGGTCACAACCGCTCTCTTCATGATGTTCTTCCTCGGCCGTCGCTTCTCGACCCAACGGTGGGCGGCCATCTTCTTGCTCTTTGTTGGAGTTGCCGCCGTCCAGGTACACACGCATCCTCACCTTGCTTGTCTACTCATACCATTTCAGTTGAACAACATTGAAGAGTCCTCGCACTCGACCCAGTCCTCGACCGAGAACCCCTTCATCGGCCTCGTCGCCGTCCTCTGCACGTGCGTGACCGCCGGCTTCGCGGGCGTCTACTTCGAGAAGATGCTCAAAGACGAGACGAACACGTCGCTGTGGATTCGAAACATGCAGATGTACATCTGCGGCGTGATTTCGGCCGGCATCGGAGTGATCGGAAAGGATTCCGCCCACCTGTGGTCCAAGGGCTTCTTCTTCGGCTACAATCGAGAAGTTTGGTTCGTGATCGGTGAGTGCATTCGAATCTCATGCCTTTTATCCAATTGAATGTTGTTCAGGCTTCCTTTCGGTCGGCGGGATCTACATCTCGCTGGTGATGAAGTACCTGGACAATTTGCACAAGAGCTTCGCTTCGGCCATCTCGATCATTCTGGTCGTCGTCCTCTCAATGATGTTCTTCGACGGCATCACTCTTGGACTCTACTTTGTGTTCGGGTCGGCGATCGTTTGCGGTGCAATCCTGCTCTACAATTCGGTGAACGAGTGAATCCTCCGTTTGTTCCGTCCGCCCGATTGCGTCCACGAGTGCATAATTCGCTTCCAACTACCTGTCGTTCGTAATTGTAAATATCTATCTATTGTATTCCGTTCGTCACAAAACTACGGGAATTTTGTTCGTTTTGTCGCTCAACTACGCGAGTGTTTTTCTTTAAGTGCCTTTGGATTGAAGCAAGTGCCTTGCCGGTTACCGAATAAAGCAGATATCTGGGAGTTGCCTTGGATTTGCGAGAAGAATCCGGGTCAGCGGCATCCGATTCACACTGAACACAAAGAAGCCGTTCTATGCTCCATTCATTGTCGAACATCCCCACTTCTCGATTGACCGAACTGCCGGTCGAAGGGAAGCCGAAAACTCTGTCCTGAATTCGCGGACTGCAGTGCGACCCGCAAACTCGTGGGCGCCCGCCGCCCCACTGGCGCTGCGACCGGCGATCTTCGATTGCTAAACGGAAACAAATAGCCGAAACGCAAATTGGAACGAAAAGACGGACGAAACGTCACGTCAAACTCGTGCGTGGATTTCAACCAAGAAAGTTCGCTTTAATTTGTTGCTTGGATGGAAGTAGTAATCCCTTGTTTGGTCGCTTCGATCACGATTGAGAGCTTCGGATCGTTCAGATGTTTTCGATTCGCCGAAATGAGAAGTCGACGGGGCGTCTCGCCGTTCTCACGCTCGTCGGGAGTGGATCGCGTGTGAAATGCGTGCACTCGTCCCTGCTCTCCGTTGACTTTCCGCCGCTTTTATCGACGAGCAGCGGTCGTGTTTGGCGCCTCCGCCGCTTGTTGTTCGAATCGCCAATCGAACGAGCGGCCAGTTGGAGCAACGAGAAAGGCGGCCGTTTGGTTCAGAAAAATTCTCGAAAACATCCCCGCTCTCGTTGGAATTCGCCGCTCGTTAGGGACAACCGACGGCTACAAATCCCCTCTTTAATTCTTCCTCTTTCCGGAGACCTTCGGCTTCACCTGCTCGTTCTCTTCGTGCTCGTGCCCTCGTTCGCGTTCATCCGCTCGTTCCGTCTTAAATTTCGCCCATTTTGCAGTTCGACACGCCGCCGGCGTCTCGAGCGCCCGCCCGCCCGCGCAAATGTCGAAGCTGCGCGGCGGCAAACTCGAAGCCGAGGTGGACCGATGTCGGGGCGAGTGCAATTGGCAACGGCTGGCCGAACTGCTGCCCTCGATCAAGGCGCGCAATTCGGGCCTGGAGAAGAAGACGAGCCTAATCGAAGGCGAGCTTGCGTTGGAGTTGTTCATCGAACGACGGACAGGTGAGCTCCATCCTCATTTTTTGATACTTCCTTCGGATTTAGAGCGCGTCCAGCCCCGTCCCGACCACTACTCGTTCCTGCGGACGGCCGAGGGCTTCCTGAACCTCGCCATCGCCTCCAATCGGGGCAATGCGGTGGTCGTGATGGAGGCCAACCTGCTGCTCGCCAAACTCCACTACTTCTCGGCCAAATTCGAGCAGTCGCTCAGCTACGTGGAGAACAGCAAACTGGACCAGTCGACCACACAGTTCGAGGTTCGTTTCCTTTTGTGATCTTTCTTTCATTGCTCCACTCGTTCAGACCCTCCGCTCGCTGAAGTTGGCCGCCGAAGGGTACGCGATTCGCGGTTTCGCCCTCCAACACCAGCTGCACAATCAGCCGGATAATCCGCACGACCTGAAGTACAAGCGGATGCTCTCGTCGTTCGATTCCGCCGTCGAATTGGGCCTCTCGTACGTGACCCTCTACGAGAAGCAGACGAACACGCAACCGAGTGAGTTGCCGCGTTCTCTTTCGCCATTCCATCGCTCACTTCAGGAGCGGCAACGGCGGGCTCGTTGATGAGCGTCCACTCGTCCAGCTCGCCGCGCGCAGACCTCTTCCACATGGGCGACCTGCTCGTGGAGGCGATGGAGTGCGCCCCGATGTTCCTCTCGAAGCGCGGAGGAGGCGGCGGCGGGGAGCAGCGGACGGATCTGCTCGCCGGCATCGAATTGTACCGCCACATCATGACCGAACTGTCCGACAAGTCGGCCGTCGAGCAGATCCAGCAGCGCTTGTGCCGCCAGTTGGCCGAAGTTCTGCTGCGTGGCTCCTTCGATTCGTCCTACTCGCTGGCCGAAGGCTCGCGCGCGATCAGCAACAAATCGAGCGACCTCAAGTGAGTTGCCACTTCTTCGTTCAATTCTCATCGATTGCTTCAGTTTCTACACGGGTTCGAGCAAAAACTACTACGCGCCGGTCTCCCGCATCGAAGAGATCATCCTTGTGCTGTTGATCAGCGAACTGATCGCCTCGCGGGCCATGCGACACTCGCGAATCGAAGGCGATTCGTGGCAACACACGCGGACGACCGAGAACTTGAAACAAGTGAGCATCCTCGCGATTATTCCTTCTCTCATATCGTGCATTTGAGGTCCACAACCTGCTGGCCGTCGTGCTGGCGCGTCTTCGACAACACGCCTTCTTGGCGTCGCTCATGGACCGCGCGATCCAGTTCGCGGGCTCCGATCGCTCGCTGTGGCGCCAATTCGGCCTCGCTCTGGCGTGCACCGGCCGCACGCCGCGAGCGATCACCGTCCTGAAGCACGGCGCCTCGCTCGAGGGCCACGCGGTCGCTCAAGCGCCGGCGATCGCCCCGCCCGGCCCCAACTCGAAGTCGCCGCACGGGTCGCCGGAGAAGCGGAAGATCGCGAACGGCCGCTCGACTCCCGATCCCCACAACGGCGCGAAGAACGGCGGCCCGCGGCTGGCGGATGGCGGAGTCGACGATCGGATCGTGGAGCACATGATGATCGCCCGGCTGATGGTCGAGCAGCCGACCGACGATCCCGACGCGGCCATGGAGCACGCCCAGCAAGCCCTCAGCTTGTGCCACTTCAACGAGCTCTCCGGTCGCTGCATGCTGCTCTACGCCCTCGCCTTCAGGTGGCTTCTGTCCGGTTGATTCTCTTGTGATCTCGTTTGTTTCCAGCATCAAGGCCCGCTCGTCCGTGAGTTGGGACCTGCGACGGGCGGCGCTGAACAAATCGATCGAGAACTTCGAGCGGGCGATCGAATTCGACTCCAAAGACGATTTAACGCACTTCTTTTGTGCCCTCGAGTACGCCGAAGGTTCTATCTCGATGCTCTCCATTCCTTTACGTTCTTTCGTTCGATTCCAGTGCGCAACTTGGCGGCCGCCCGGGATTGCTGCGCGCGAGCGTTGGAGCGAAATCCGTTCAACGTTTCCGCCGTGATGCTGATGGCGCTCCTGTTCACCGCGAAGCACGACTACAAGAACGCCTTGAAGCTGGTCCACGAGAACGCCGCCAATTTCCCCGGTCACTACGGCCTGCTGGTCTTGCGGCTGAGGTTGGAGTCTCGTTTCGGCCGTCTGGACCGCGCTCTTCGGACCTCCCGCCATCTGCTCAGCTTCTGGCGGCGGTCGGCCACGGCGGAGCCCTTCTTCGAGGACGACCTCAACCAGGCGACCGTGCACTCGATGGGCGCCGAGCCGACGGCCGCCGAGAACGGAGTGGGGACCGCGGCATCGGCCGTTCGAGCGGTGAGTCCTCGTCTCTTTAACTCGTCATTCATTTGCTCTTGTTCAGGGTTCGATCGCTCACTTGACGTCCAAAGACGCTCTTGGACCGGTCACGCCCATCTTCACCGCGCCGCTCGGCATCACGGCCGCCGCCCTGCCGCAACACGCGACCGTCGGCAGCTCGAGTGCAATCGATCTGACCGGTGAGCACACTTCTTTCCGTATCTTTCATCCGTTCCGGTTGTTCAGAAGTGGCTTCCTCGCTCGGCCCGTCGGCCACGAGGATCTCCGAGCACGGTGCTGGTGCGGGAACGTCGAGCATCTCGGACTCGTTGGGCATCGGCACAACGTCGTCGTTGACGTGGGCCGGCGGCAATTCCTTCCGCCTGCGGGCGAACATTTGGGTCGAGGTGGCCGAGTTGTTCCTGGAGAGCGAGTCCGTCAACGAGCTGATCGTGTGCGTGGACGAGGCGTTCGCGCTGTTCCCCGGCTCGTATCAAGTGATGTACTTGAAGGTGAACCTTCTTTCTGCCATTGCTTGACTTCTCTCATTTCTTGCAGGGCCGAATCGCGCTGCTGCGGGCGGAATCGCAAGCGATTCTGCCGGACGGAGCCGCCAACCCTCCGTCCGGCGTGTTCGGAACGACGGGCGACGCCCAGAAGCGTTCGTACGCGGAGGCTCGGGCTCACTTCCTTGCCGCCCTGGCCGCCAACCCGACGCACGTGGCTTCGTTCCGCTACCTGGCCGCCGTCTACCGCGCCGAGCAGAACGTGAAGATGGCCGAGAAGATGCTGAAGGAGGCGACCGCCGTCGATCCGCTCAACGAAGACATCTGGCAGGAGTTGGGGCGTGTGCTGGCCGAGCAGAACTGCTTCGACGAGGCCAACGATTGCTTCCAGGCAGCCGCTGCCGTCCACGGGACGCTCCCGCTGATGCCGTTCGACGTGATTCCTCGTGTGCTCAAGTCTTGTTTCTAATCCGTCTTCCTCCATGCGTTGACTTTCTTTTGCCTCCCCTCCTTCTGTCGCATATTCTTTTCTTTAGCTCGCAATTGTCCTGCCGGTGTTCGCAACACACTTCTCTTCGCTCTTGTTCACAAATCGGACTTGGATTCCAAGGAGTCCAAAAGAAATGCTAAAGATCTCCGCCGCATCTTCCCTTCCTTTCTATTTTCTTCTCGCAAACGTAAGCGGATGTTGCAATTCGCGGAACAGTACGCAATCCATGATGTTGAACGAATAAACGGTCGTATTCCTTCATTGTAAGCGGACGGCGAGCAATGCCGGGATGATTGGAAATGTGTGTTTTCGCCTTGGCAACGACCGCCATCGCTCTTTGAATGATCGCCAATGCAAATTCGAGGAGTGAACGAGAGAACAGCCCGCTCGCCATTCAGTCGTTCGTCCAGTCGCGAGATCGGCCGCCTTCTTCCGAGTTCCGCCCGCCCGATGGATCGCCGCGAGTCGCAACCGAAGAAGCCGGAGGTGGAGGGAGGCCGCCCGTGAGTCCCCCGCCGGCTGCCCCGACCGCCCGCTTTCAGGCCGGTGCTCGTGCCGAAGGAGAAGCGCGTCATGTGCCTCGAGTGGCTCCTCCTGAAGAGCTGCCGCTACGGACCGCTCTGCCGGCACGCCCACGACGAGGCCGAGTTGCTGCCGCTCACGTGAGTGCCCAAGAGGGGAGTGAGCGCCGGCTTGCAGCGAACGCGAGAAGGAGCACGCCGCGTACAAGAGCCGCCCCTGCTGGAACATGCGGGCCCGGGGCTTCTGCGTGTTCGGCCGCCGCTGCCACTTCCTGCACCCGGGCGAGGAGGCGCGCTGGCCGGGCGAGTACGTGCCGCCGGTGAGTCCTCCTTTCCGTTCTTCCCACTCGTCCGTCCTGCAGGTCACCTCGGTCGCCCACCTCCTCCGCGTCCGCTCGCCCGAGCGCCGCCCCAGCGAGCTCGAGGCGCAGTACCCGCACCTCCGCCCGGCCGCCCCGTCCTCCAGCCGGAGCTCCGCCTTCAGCGACCGCACCTCGTCGGCCGCCAGCGAGTTCGCGACGTCCAGCGAGGGCGAGGAGGCGTGAGGCCGCCGTCCACTCCCGCCCTGTGTGTTCGTGTCTTGGGTCCGTTTGATGTGTGAATAAACAATGCTGTTTTTTTTGTTTATTTACGTGCTCATAACCACCTTCTTTAAAGATCATTGATCGCTCCAGCGACAGAGGAGACTCGACTGCACGTGCTGGTTGCTGCTTGTGCAATTCCACACGAAGCTGTCTTCCACTACGTCGATAAGGAGCCGCCTGTTTGTCAACAAGCGCCCGGTTGGCAACCGTCCAAATCGCCGCCTTCCTCTTCGAACGAGCGTGACGTCGGCATAAGCGAGCGGGGAAGCCGTCTGATCGAGCGGAAGCACGTGGTGATTCCTTGCGGGCGCTGCGAGATGAGCGGACCGCAAAGGGGCGATAAAAATGAAGAAACACGATCGCCGACGTCGCCCACGGAGGTCTGCGTGCCGGTGGTCGTTTCGTCACGAAGTCACGTTTTAATCGACCAAATCAAAACGAGCGGTCTTCGCTGTTGATCAACGCGTGCGGTCGGCTAAACCATTCATTCGTTTCCGGATGAGGTACTTCATGTGTAATTGATTGGAGTTTATTAATCTTCCATTACGTTAATCGTGCCCACTACAAGAAGGAATCAACCCTTGAGCACGCCTCCTGCGATCTCTAACCCTCTCCTATCGCTTTCGTTCGTTCGGAACGCCCTTTCCCGGCTTCCTTTTTCGTCAACGAACAGACGCCCTGATCTTTGGGTTTTTGAGGCGTCCACGTTCGTCCTTTTAATCAGGCAGGATGTTCGCGACGAAATTCGACAAGCATGAGGAAATAAAAACACGACGCCAATGTGCCGCCGATCGTCGCAGCGGGCGGGCGGGCGGGGAGGACTGCAGCAAGTGGCGGGACGCGTGCTGATGTTCGTCGCGGAGAGCGCAATTTGCAGTTCACGGTGATAAGAAGAGAATGGAAAGGCCGACGAATCGATCAGACCGACGGGAGGGCGAGTAAAAGGCGGCGAGGAGCAAATGAGCGCCGCTTTTTACAGCCTCCGGGCGGATGACGAACTTCACTTTTGACGCTCACTTCGCTCTCGAGGCGCGCATTCCCGTCGATTGTTTTCTTTGCCGCTTTCTGTTTCGTTTTGCGCACTTCCGCTCGTTCGAACGTCTCGCCGTTCGTGCTGAAGACGATCAACAAGCGCGCAGATGGGCATGAAATGAGATCAGTTTTGTCCTCACCGTCCTCGAATTGACTCTCGACCTCTTCGCGCCTTGATTGATAGCCGAACGGCTTCTCGGTTGGAGCGTGAGGCGGCCCCCGACCGCCGCAATCTCTTCGCACACGCCCGCAGTCGCTCGCTGGCTACGCGAACGGCCGCACAAAAAGCGTGCAGCTCGTTCGGGAAGGCGGACCGTTCGGGATTGCCGCATTGCCTTCAATTTGATTCCGTTGCTGTTCTCTTCATTGCGACTTCCGTTTCGCTCCTCATTCGCGTAGTCAAGTGATCACTCGAAAAGTGATCGTTACAATGCGCGTGCTCGCGTCGCCTCCTCTCGCTTGTTGCAGGTGTTTAATTGATGTTCGTTCGACAGAAGTGCCCGATTGCCGACCAACCAAGTACAAAGTGCTTGTTTTCCGATGAGCTTGCGGGAATGGAGCGGGCAAAGGACAACCACATGGAGTTGGGCGAGAATCTCTTCCTGCACGATCCCTTCCTTTCGCTAGATAGCGACTTGGACGATGTTAGCGGTACGGTTTATGGCTTGCTGCTGCAAACTCGCGTTCGGAATTCAAAAGTGCACAATCGAATTGATAAAATTTACAGCTCAAGGCCCGAAAAACGCCTGCAGCGCCCTGCAAACCTGCACTTGTGCTTCACCGCCCATTTGTTTTGCTTTCAGAAGTCATTCGGAGCAATCTGCTCGGCGAGCAGCCGGGACTCTTCGACGGCAGCCGCACGCCTTCGCCCCAGTACATGCGGGACACGGACGTGTTCGTGCCAGCCGATCAGCTGGCCGGCGACTACTTCTACCCGCGCGAGCACACGCCCTACACCTCGAATCCGGCCTCGAATGTGAGTGAACAACAACGGAGTGGCCATGAGTACCTGATGTTTACAGAAAGACAGCTACGACAAGGAGATCGGGCAGATCGTGTCGCTGCTTCAGGACGAACGCCAAAATCCACTCCTCTCGAGTCCCGGCCCCTTGATGCAGCAATCCGCGCAGTTCGCCCATTCGCCGCTCGTCAACGGCGTCCAGATCAAGCCCGACTACAGCATGATGGAGACGATGAGCGACGTCTACGACATGAACGCCCCCGCCCAGCATCAATTCCCGCGCAGCAACAGTTCGCCGTCGATGGACGTCCGAATGGACTTTCAACAAGTACCCCAAGCGAACGTCTACGGCGCCGCACAGGCCTCCTTCCAACCCCACCTGCAGAATCACGTCTACAGTCCGCCCGCACAGTACGATCAAGCCACCACGAGCGGAATCTACGCACACGATTCCCCCAAATCCCATCCGCATTTGGCCAACGCTCACATGATGCAGGTGGTCGATGAAACGATCCCTCAACGACAGGTGAGTCTGCTCTTGTCTAATTATTTACTAATGATCGATTCAGAATGGAGTAGACGCTTACGCAAACTACGAGCAGAACGGAACTCCCGCGAACCAGTCGACGCACGAGACGAAGCAAGAGCTCATCAAAATGCTGCTCGACATGTCGCCTTCCGATGTGAGTTGTTGAAAGAAAGAACGAGTGCTTGATTACCTTTCTTTCAGCTGGATCGTCTCCGCTCGCAAAAGTCTCAACAACGGGCCGACCGGAAGCAGCCGAACTCGCCGACGCCCGTCGATCCCGTGCGCAAGAGGCCCTCGCTTCAGATCCCCGCCCCCACTAGTCCACTCCAACCGCTGTTGGTGTCGATTGGCGAGCACTACAACCTCTCGACCACGTCGCTGGACTCCGCCGCCAACGCGCACTCGTCCGCCTTCTCGCCGTCGCTCGTGAGCCCCGAATCCTCGACGAGTGGAGTGCTGAACGAGTGGCGGGAGGAGTCGGACACCGATGAGGGCACCCAGCTGCCGAACGGCCGGAAGGGACCCCGGACTGAGCGGAGGACGGCGCACAATCTGATCGAGAAGAAGTATCGTTGCTCGATCAATGATCGCATCAACCACCTCAAGGAGATGCTCGCTCCCGAAGAGACGAAGGTGGGCGAACAAGGAGAGAGCGTCCCATTCACTCCGATTTTTCAGCTGAGCAAATCGGCGACGTTGCGGAAGGCCATCGAGCACATCATGTCATTGCGGCAACAGAACGTCGACTTGTTGCGCGAGAACGACCTCCTCAAGCAGAGCATCAAGGCGCTTGGCGGGGAGCCGCCCGTCTTGGTGCCCCAGTCGAACAAATTCGTCCGTCCGTCGGCTTCCCTTCAGTCTCGCGATTCGTCCGAGAGCCCGACCTCGAATCAAGTAAACGAACACAAGATGCTTGGTAACTCGTGGTCTTTCGTTTAGTCGTCGGTCTCGAACTCCCCGCGCCGCTCGAAGAAGTCCGCCGCTCCGATGTTGAACCAATCGCGCGTCAGCCTGTGCGTCTTCATGCTGATGGTCGTCATGTGGAATCCGTTCGCCGTCCTGTTCGGCGGCTCCAATGAGACCTCTCGCTTCAATTCGGAGCCCACGGGCCACATCGTCGCCGAGTGCCCGTTCCTCATCGCACACTGAAGGCATTCGGGAATGGCGAGTATTCTTTTGATGCGGGTTCGTTCAACAAGCGAAAAGGGTGCATTAGACGAGGTTGCTTGCAGAAAACGACGTGATCGACTGGTGGCATCGGGCCTTCACGCGGCACGCACTTGTCTGGCTAATTAACCTCCTGATCGTCTTCCTCATCCTCACGCGTCTGTTAATCCACGGCGAGCCGGTGGCCGATCGTCGCTCACCCGCATGGACGACCTTCCTGAAAGCCAAACAGAACGCTATGGACGCGATCGCGAGTTGCAACTACAAGGAAGCCCAGCGACAACTGCGAGAGGCCCTTTACGTGAGTGCTTTCTAAACGAGTCTCCAACCACCCTTTTCTTTCTGCAGATCCTGGGACGACCGTTGCCCCGGGTGGGCGGCGTGGAGGAGTTCATGTCCGTCACGTGGCAGGTGATCCGCCACCTGCTGAACGTCGTTTGGATCGGCCGCTGGTTCTCCCGCCGTCGACGCTCTAAGACGATCTCCGCACCGGCCGTCTGCCGCTCGCACGCCACGACCGCCCTCATTTACCACCAGCTGAATCAAGTGAGTAGAAAAACGAGCACCAACTCGCTTCATCACGAGTCTTCAGCTCCATCTGCTGGGCATCGACGCGGTGGACAACGGGCGAATGTCCGGCCTGAATCTGGCCCTTTCGGCGGCCAACCTCGCCGAATCGGCGGGCATCTCGCGGGATGGGGTTTCGCATCAACAGCGAGCGGACATCTACATCCACGCCGCCCTCCGCATGAAGCTGAGCCTTCCGCGTTTCCTCGGCCGCATCACGTCCGCCTACTTCTTCCGACGAGCCCGCCGCCACGTGCAGAAGTCGGCGTCCGTGGACAACGTCGAAATGAAGTGCTACCGATGGGTTTTCCACCCGCTCGCCCGCAACTTCCTCTCCGACGTCGACGCTGTGCGCGAGATCTTGACGAACGGGCGACAGTTGGCTCATTTCCCGTTCGTGAACCCGCTCAGTTCGCGTAAGAGAACCTTGGGATGGAAAAGAAGTGAATTCTCTGACTGCAGCCAAGCCGATCGACCGAATGACGGCCGCCTTCAAAATGCACCTGTTGGCGTTGCTGATGAACCAGCTAAACAGCACGAACCCCACACTGCGTGTGGTGGACTTTGTGGACATCTCCCACCTGTTGCTCAACATCTCCACCTCCGATCTCATGCCCTTCACGGAGGAGACACGTGAAACAGCGCCCAAAGGTGAGGAACGGGTGCATGTGAAGGGCGTTGATCTTGGGTCGGTTCTTTGGGGTTCTTGTTTTTCTGCTAATTTTAATTCGGCCGCTGATATGCGGAGGAATGAGGCCGCGAGCAGTGCTTACGTCGTTCCGTTCGTTCCTGCTTGTCGCTTATCGCTTGCTCGTCGACAACGTTCCTCTCACTTCCTTCTGTTCTCCGCACTGAACTGCAGTTATCTCCAATCTTTTCACTTTCAGACGAGGTTGCGGACGATTGGGAATCGCTGGCGAAAGGTCAGGGCGACGAGTTGTGCACGTGGTGGGCACATGTGATCACTTGCGGTCTCTACTGGAAGTACGGGGACAATCAGCGAGCCCAGAAACACTACGCATTGATTCGCAAATGCCCGAAGCTTCTGCTCAACAGGTAGAAGAAACCAGAAAGGCCTGTAGTCATCCATTCGCTTGCAGCAACCTCGCACTCGGCCTCGGGATGGGCCTGTGCACGCGGAAGATTTGCAACGACGATCGCAGCAAGAAGGACTTTGCGAACATGGTTTGGTTCCACGCCAAAGGTGCATACGCGCACGTGCAGCGAGAAGGCTGGAACTCGCGCAAATCTTCGAGCATGGCGACTGCAATGAACGTAAGGAAAAAGAAGGGAATCCTCATTCTGATTCGGGTGGTGTAGACGATGGTCCGTTGCATGACGTTCGATTGGATTCTCAACAGTTTGCTCGACGTGTGGCAGTTGAATTTGGACGGGAAGCAGCTCTACTGGGAGCAGGCAGCACCGAGTCAGATGCGCCGCCTCTACCACGAAGTGCTGTCGGACTACCGAGTGAGCAGTCGAGCGGGTGCGGACCGCTTCAAGGTCCTCACCTTTAAGCTGTTGGGCCGTCTGTTGGACGGAGCGAACCCGTTGACAACGTGGAAGCTCCTATCGACGAACACGCCCGATTCGAGCGGTCAGAGCGAGATCATCAAGCGGCTGCGGAACGATCTTCAGATTTCGTGCAAAGTGTGATTATGCTTCTTTTCTTCCCTCTATTCATGCCTCACCTACAATTAGCAATACACTAGATATTCCATTTTCTCTTAACGACAACACTACCAAATGACTCATCTCGGTGAACGAAATTCTACGCCCTTTCTCTCATTCACTTCTTCGTTGCTCACATTCCATTTCTTTTGTCTTGTTTATCCAGATAAACCACTTGCTTACTCACTACGCATTAGTTTATTTCAAATAAAAACTCGCAGCAAGGACAATACCACGTAAAGAAGCGGCTGAAGCGACCATTCGGAATAAAAGCTACCAGTTCTGCGTCGTTCGATCGCTGCGCTCAGTTCTTCGGTTGAATGGGGATCTGACGGACTTTCTCCTCCTCGACCGGCGGCTTGCGAAGCGTCTGGACAGTAAGGACGCCGTCTTTGGACAGTTCGCTGGTCACTTCCTCCGGCTTGATCGAGTCGGGATCGTGTACTTGCGACGAAGAGACGCTCCACTTGGCCGTAGCGGTCGTTGCGTTCGTCGTGTCGCCCTTCGATCACCACCTGATTTTCAATGACTGTGACCTTCAAGTCCTCCGGCCGGAAAGACGAGACGTCCAGCTGAATGGAAAAAGTCGGGCCGCTCACTGGCTGCAATTTCGAGAAAGTTGACTAAAGAAGTCGAGTGGAATCGATACTCACTTCACCGATGCCGTCCGCCAGACGGTGCGAGTCGCGGAACGTTCGTTCTTGCCAGTAGGGCCGCGAGAACGACGGCCGGTCCAAAGTTGAGGTCGTCCAGCCAGCGCGAGGACGGAAAATAGGAGGAGGTGAAGGGCGAGCCCCGGTAGCGATAATTCATTTCTGCTTGCGTTTGGCGGCGAATGTGACTGTCGGACATTCCGCTCGTTCGCCCAGGAAACCAAACAGTTCGCGGATTTTGCTACTGACACACGACCACCGAACAAACGGGGCCGATCGGAGGCGGGCGCCGGTGCGTCGAGCGCTGAGTTGTTTGTCGATGCTAATCCGGCCGACGGTTTCGCAATTCGGACGGCCGAAAAGCGTGTCGACACCAAACAAACCGATCGTTTGACGCATGCACTGATTTCTCGTTTGTTTATTAACACTCAAATGATTCAGATCGTACAATACAGAAGACGGAAAAGACGGCTGGATGGACACTCGCGACTCACAATCAAAAGAAGTGCATTAAAGCGACCTTCGGACGGGCGAACGGTGCACGGATATGACGGGGAAGTGTGTGGGCGGACGGGCGATCAATAGAAATATGAATGGGGATTTGTGGGACCTGACGGGAGGCGGAAGGCAAACGGACGGCTAGTGGGGGACTAATGAAATACCATGCGCACTATGTACAACGACGTTCCACGCGCTGCAGACCAAATAAATTACAACCAATGGGGTTACCCGCGGAAATGCGTAAAGCTGAGGACAATTCACGATTTTGTGGAAGGAGCGAGGAGGAAAGAACGTGTGAAGTTTACCATTGATCATCGGAGTCACCGGTTGGGGGAAATGGACACATTGTCGGTCAGGACACTCCGTACGTGGGGCATTGCTGGATGGAGAAGGCGGCCAGCTGTTGGCAGAGCTGCGAGAGGACAATCGCAGCGTAGGCGAAGTTCTTCGCTGCGGACCGAGTCGGCGGCCGTGTCGCCGTTCTCGCGCGCCAGCTGCAGATGGCGGAACGTGGGATTGCGGGCGAAATCACGCGTTTCGCGCTTAATGGCTCGCCGCTGCGCCCGCGCAGGCGATTTCGGGCTCTGCGTCGAATCAGATCTTCGGCGCAACGTTTGATGACGAGATGAACGTGTCCACTTGCAGCTTCAACTTCTCCAGCAGCCGCAGCAGGCGGGGGAACGGGACGGTGTTGGACCTGAGCGCATTCGAGTAGAGATGAGGCGGCGATCACGGGTCGGCGGAACCAGGCTAAGTGCTCGAACACCCTCGCCAGTCGGATGTTCGTTGTGGAAGTTGTGCTCGATCATCATCTTCAACGCCGTGATCAACGCTTCGTAGAAGTACCCAGCTCCTGAAGACGAACAACGACGAATAAAAACGAACAATAGACAGAACGCGTACCTTTCTCCGTCGTGACGTCATCAGGAGTCCGTTGCGAGTTTGCCGTTCGACTGTGGTCGTCCTGTTTCGTCAGGTTCAGCTTCAGCGGGTTCGCCTCGGCCTTGCGCTCGCTCTTTGGATGTCTGCAGCTCGGCTTTCAGCTCGATCAGGTGATGATAGCGGGCGTTGATCAGGGAGATGCTCCTCTACGCTCACGCCCTCCAGCCACTTCGGTTCGTATGTGAGCTTGCTGAGAAGCGTCGCTCAACGATTGAACAGACCGATTGGCGAAATGGGGTGGACTGCTTGAAAAAAAGTAATTCACATCATTGAACTTGCCAGTTCTGAGCCCGCACTTCGCCCAGAGACCCCTGCTTGGCGGGCGGCAGGGGGATGCCCGTGTGCTTAGGGTTCTCTTCCGCTCCCTTCAGATTCCGTTTTGTTGTCGTTGCAGGAGTTGTGCTGCGAGGACTCGTCCGATCGGAGATCCCGTTGTAGGTGAACTGGAAGTACTCCGTGTTGAGGCGGTCATCAGCTCGTAGTTCGAAGTGAACATCTCGTTCGGGACGGAGCCGTCGACGAGCCGCCGCCTCCCTCCAGCGGAAGAAGGCCCTTCGTCGCTCAGATTCAGGAGGATGTCGTTCTCGCCGAGTCGATTCATGAGCCGGCCGGAGTCGGGCGCGTACATGCTCACGCTGTCGGTCGTTGCGTGGGCCGACCGGCTTCGGAAGTACCGATTCCACGCCGTCGAGGCCATGCTCGAACGGGCCGACGACAACCGAGTGAACGGCTGAAAGCACCCGAGCATCAAAACGATCAATTCCTCCGAGAATCACTGACGAGAAGAGAGCGACTTCGTTGTGTTCAGACTGAGAGATTGTTCGGGAGTGAGGCCGTCGCAGTGAAGGCCCACGAGCCGCACTTCCGCCGAGTTGCGCGCAGCATTTCGAAGGCCTCCTGGTTGTACGTGTTAAAGGTCGCGGGTGAGACGAGCTGGAGGAATTCGAGGACAAACGAAGGAACATCGAACAGGCGAACTCACTTCTGAACGTTCGAGACACACTTCGGAATGCACGAAGGGACGAGTCGGCGGCATTCATGCAGATGGTCGGATCGAAGAGGAGTTTCTGCGGCCGCATCTTGACGAACGGAACGAGGAACGGAGGCAAAACGTACATTCACATGAAGTCTCGCACTGGAGGCTCAACAACGTCCGCAGAAAAACCGACAAGACCACTCGGCAGAGCTGAAATCCAACGGGTAAAATCACAATGGTAGACAAACAAGAACTCACCCATCGTTAAGAATTCATCTTGTAGAGGATCGTTTCAAGGGGGTTCATGTCCGAAATTGGCTCCGGCGGCGGTCAGCAGCTTGAGCATCGTGTGACTATTGAAGGCTCCGTGATCGTCTCCAAGCAGAGGTGGAAGTAGGCGATCCGCGAGACGAGTTTGTCGGGATCGGACCGAAACAAAGCGATAGAAACAATCAAGGGTAGGATGAACAGCAAACTTACTGTAAACAAGGAAGCGTCTTCACGACCTCCACGAGGAAGCCGTCGTAGACGGGGGGGGGGGGGGGGGGGGGGGGGGGCACCGCTCCGCCGACTTCTGATACCACTGGAGCAGCTCGAGCAGCGGCAGGAGGAAGGGCTTGTGGACGAGAAGGCAGTGTGTTTGCGAGTGATTTTGAGTGCCGAGTCCCCTCGTAAATCCGCAGCAGCATGACCTGCAATTCAATCGAATAAAAAAGGAACGACCTAAGTGCATCACCTGGCACGTGGAGCCAAGGAAGAGCGGCACCTTCTCCGTCCAATCGCCCACTCGTTTGTAGATGTACCGTGCCAGAGACGAGCTCGATAGTTGGCCGATTTGGGCCATCGGCAGCGAGTTCACCTCCATGACGGACAGCTCGCACATGACCTCCAAGTGGTTGCACACTTCTCGCACCTGAAGACGATGGAAATAACGGAAGAACGAAAAGAAGCGGGAAACCCATGTTCGCTCTGTTCACTGGTCGTTTCATCGCCTTCTGTAAGTTGTTTCACCTCCGTCTTGAAGGAGCGCTCCCACTTGGAACGGCTTGCAAGCGAACTCGAGTTCCACTCGAAGGAAGTCGTGAAATTGTCGCTCTCTGCATCGTCCAGATCCAGCGTCGTGGACGGTGAACCTCGTTGGAAATCAAGTCGGAGTGCGGCTCGCCGTTCGTTCGGTTTGCGGCCTCGTTGCCCGCGGAGCTCGCAAATGGAGAAGAAACGACGACGCTGCATACATGAAGACGGGCGTGCGGGATCCGTTCGATTGGTCACAAATCCCGTTATCCGAACCGAAACATCTTCATCCAACAAAAAGCTCAAGCCGGAACTCCGACCCGTGGCTATTCGTTGCACTTTCGCCGCTTGAACCTTCGAGGCGAGACCCGCGAACAAGGGGGCGAGGAACAATAGTGGTGAAGAAGACGCCATTTGTCTGTTTCCTGTCCTCGCGGACACGAGTAAAGACGACGGTCTAGAGTACAAAAGCAGCTATTCGTGCTGAAAATACAGATGCACCGAACAAGAGTGGCTGCGCATAAGAATAGGGTTGCAATTAGTTGCGCAGAAGCACAGCGTCGCCTTTGATTGAGTTCGATTAATTTTTCGTTCGACGATGGCCGACTTCAGTGAATAGAGTTGTTTTGTTCTTGATTGGGTGTCCTGTTCCTTCCACCGTGTTTGCTTGTGTTCCGCAAGCGGGCATGCTGGAGAGTAGTCGGCGGTAAATTCGCTTCGGAAGATCCTGTCGCGGTTGTTGAGTCCGCATCCCAGAAAATTCTTGTTTGTCATCGCTGAATTGCTGGCCGCATTCGCCTCCTGAGTTGCGGGACGAGCGGGCGTTGATCGAAATCTGCTGCCGCCACTGCCCGCTCAGGTATGCCGCTTGCGAAGTGGGCGGCGGGTGGGCGATCCGCGAGTGAGTGGATTTGTGGAGCGGCGAGTTTCACTGATCTGGCTGACCCGCCCGTCTGCTGCGCCATCGGAAACAAAAAACCTTGCCGTCTGCCGCTGCTGACGGCACGCAGATATTGCCCAGCCGCCCGCAAGGCGCTGCTGGTGAGCGGAACGCGAAGGCGGTGATGGCGCCCGCGTTCAGCGCTTTCTCGCGGCGTACTTCAATTCGCATCCCTGTGCCGGCTCTCCGTTGCCCGTCGTTGCGTACCTGCAGCGATCCAATTTGACGCGATAAGCAATGAAAACGGATTCGACGGCGAACTTTTCGAATCTGATCGGCGTTGTTGTCGGCGCTCCGCTTTGGTGCGGGATCTGCGGCTCGGCGGATGAACGCCCGTGATACGCGCTCTCGGTGATTACCGACCGCCCACTTTTGCTCTCCTTCGAGCAATTCTGCCCATCTTCTCGCTTTGGGAAGACGGCGGGAGCATAAAGAAGGAAGAAGAAGCGAAAGAGGAAGGCAAAATCCTGCCCACTGATTGCCGCTCGACCTGTGCGACGCTCGTGGATTTCCGTTCATTCCGGAGCTCGGGGCGGCTATTAAACGGCAGCGGTCGGGTGTTTCGTCAATTCTCTCGTTCAACAACTCTCCTTTCAATTGTTGGTTTGATCGACCACCCACGAAGACTTGTAGTTTTTCACTCTCTTTTTCGAGTGCGCTGTCAAGGCGTGCCGCGACATCTCTGTCGTCTGATACGATCAGCTTATTCTTTCGCTTCCAGCCGGTTGAAATCATGTCGCCGCCGAGAACGCTGTGGCTTCGGCGCCTTTCTGGCCGCCTGCCTTCTGGTGCGCCTCCGCTCACGGGGTAGATCCCCAGATGGTCGTAAATGCGATCGCACCCCCAAAACCGAGGAGCGTCGTTCATGCGCCCTGTTGACCCTCCGCACGTGATCAGCGCCCACAAGCCGGCCGTTCCGCACCTGCCCGCCGCTTCGGCCCCCGCAGCCGGACCGCCACGCCGGCGGCCGTCGCTGCGCCTTGCGTCGATGCGAACACCGCGCGCCAAGCCGTCGGGTCGGGCCGGATCGCCGCCGGGACCGCCAGCCGCCCGCCGTCCAGTCGCCCGTCCACGCGCAGAAGCCCGTCTGGCGCTCGCCTTCGAGATCACCGCCGCCAGCCAACAGTTCGAGCGCTGCGGACTCGCCATCCCGCCCCAAGGCGCGCCGGTCAACATCCCGCCGGATGTCCAGAACCGCTATTAAGTTCTTCGCCCTCGACTCGTTCGGAATCCCCGGCCTCACCGGCAGCCATCCGAAAAGGTATTCGCCGGAGCCGTTCAGGTTGGTCTTCCGTTTTTTTCACATATTCTTTTGTTTTAATCGCTTCGGTATTTGTTGTTCATTCTCGTTGTTTGCACAACTCTGCGCCGTGATTCCCGTGCAAGGAATCCCGGCTGAGCACGTGGGCGCCCAGCCGGTGCAATTCCAGCCGCAAAGAAGCGAGCTGCCCGGGCAGGCGATCTCGCAACTTCGCCACCGCCCAGAACGCCTTCCAGAACATCACGAGCGATCCCCCCTTAACTCCACTCGTCCGCCGGCGGGGTCCCGCTGCCCGACGCGAAGCCCGGCCAGACGGACTGGCCGGCCTGCTGAGCAGCTCCATCCGAAGCTCTCCAAGGACTGCCGAATCTTCACTTCTCCCTTTATCTTTACCGGTCGTACCAGCCAGCGGCCGACGCCCTCTCTCAGAGCCTGCCGAACGTGCCCCGAACGACCAGCCAGGGCATAAGCTGCCGGTTCGTCGGCGGCCGCCACCTCTGCCGCCAGCCATGATGCCGCCCGGGATGCGCGTGGGACGACGACGCGGCGAGGTACGCGCGGTGAAGGCGAAGTTGCCGAACGACCGCCTGATCTCGACGCCGCCTCCACCGGACGATGACGCCCGATCGGTGAGCAGCGGCCACGCGACCACCAACTCGGTAAACGTGCGCCGCCAACAATCGCCGGCCCGAAGGCGCGCTCGCCGGCTTCGCGTCGGTGTTGGCGGCGGCGGACCGAACGGCCTGTCGAATGCGGGGAACTGCCGCGCATTCCCGGCATCCCCTCTGCTGCCCGGCGGCATCCCCTGAATGCCGAGGAACAAATCGACGTCGTCACCCTGATCGGCCCCATCACCCGCCCATCTCCGACGGTACCACTCTCGCCGACGTGTTGCCGCCGGAGCAGCTGCAGACGCTCGCCGACAACGTGACCGACGCCCCGCTTCCGTCGACGCCTGAGGACTTCGACCGAACAAGTTCATGGGCCGCTGGTTCGAGGGAATCAACAGCCCGCGTGCTTCCGAGCAACGCCTGCGTTGTCCATCATTGTGAGTGTGATCCTTTAACCCTAATCCTTCATCCTGCTCGTGTAGACGGCGGATTGACCAAAAACGACAAGACCGCCACCTTCACCGCCCTCAAGATCTACCGCGACGAAGCGAGTTCGGGAGTGTCCGCTACTCCATCGGTTACGCCTTCCGTGCCGGCAACAAGGACGCCATGTTGACGGCATAGCGAGAACAGCGCGACGCCAGCCATGTAGTGACTTTCTTTCCATTCAATTACCGATTCTCTTCGTCCAGTTCGGTCAGCAAGCCGGGGTGGAGGGCACAGATCCGTTCGGTAACAAGCAAGACGAGTACGCGATCGTTAGCAACTGGGTCAAGTACCCGGTCACCGTCCTCGTTGCGATCCCGACACCTTCAAATCGAAGTACGAGATCGAGTGCTTCGTTGCTGGAAGACCAGGGATTCATCAACGGCTTCGTGCGTGCCTTCAATTTTCTCCAGCCCGCCTCTTACTCTTCGTGCCAGGCAGCGCGAGCACGACCTTCGAGGTGTTCGGCAAACAGCATACAATACGGCGAGATTGAGTGGAGATGAGATGCCCGCTTCATTCCTTGAATATCCGACCGTTTGTACATTCTGCTGCCTGCTTCGCCCTCTTTATCGTTTGTAAATACAAACCGAAAGTAGACTCCAACAGCCAAAAACGTTCGTCTTCCTCCCATGGCACATTCTTTTGTTCATCTCGTTCCGCCACTCGCATTAGCAAATCCCTTCGGTCTTTGATTCACTCGATGGTTAGTAATTGTTTTGGTCGCGTGTTTGAATGGCCCCTGAAATTGAACCTTCTGACTTCAAGAATAAACACGTAGAAGGCTCGCTACAAGTGGTTCGTCTGAACAAATTTACTCCGGCTTGTTTGTTTTGATCAAACGCTCGAACTAATAATCACATTCGATCAAGCGACTGTTCCCGACTGCATTTCAACTGCTCGGATTTCTCGATTGTTTCGCTCGACTCCTCTCGTCTCATCAATCCGAATGAACGATTCAGATCACCACATCTCGCGGTTTCGCAGAGGAAGGCGGGCATCGATTTGATCATGCCAGCGGATTTGGGGCAAACAGCGATCGGCAAAAAGAGAAGTCGGGCATCTCGACGGCGAATTTTCCGCTTCGCCTGCCGTGAACTTTCTCCCGCATTCCGTTGCCGGACCGTTACCGAGATTCCGGAAGCTTTCAGGGCGATGAGTACGCTCTTTACTAGCACTTCTTCGTTGTACTTTCTGCAGCCGATCATTCATGAAGCTTTCTCGAAACAGTTGTTTTCATGGTTTATCTCGCGTACTTGCAAAAGAACTGCTAAATAGATACCTGCAGACGAACAAAAGGCAAGAACAAATTGACTACACAACGGAATACGTTCAATTAAGACAGAAGAAACAAATATAAGAGAACATTTGAGCCATAAAGATCTTGAGACAACAGCAGATATCAATTGGAAGGGTAGAGAACATTAGATGTGTGGGATGAAGAAGTGAGGATCAACTCAGGCGCTGCGCTAGAGAACTCGCTGGAGTACACGCTCTCGTACTCAAAGGTCATCGGCTCCATGCGCAGGATGCGGCGGAGAGTCTTGGCCCAACGGGTGGTACTCGCCGTCGAACACGGCCACTTCCTCCGAGTCGGCAACTCCTCGCACACCTCGGGTTCGCATACACGAGCTCAGATGCCATTCGGTGCTTTCTTTTTATCATCGTTCATGAAGTACATGCGGATCTCATCCCGATCACGTTGTCGCGGTCCACGGGCGGCCAGTCCGTCGGGCATAGCTCCTGCAAGACCGGATCGAATGAATGCGAGTTGATCAGTGGGGAGAACTCACCGACAAGCAGGATTCCCGAAGAAGTTGGCCGCGTCGCGCAGTCAGCACCTCCGCGAAGTCTTCTTCCGGCGAGCTGGCCAAGGAGGGCGAACTGAACGCGCGGGCGGACGATCACCGTACGAGAAGTAGTCGATCTTGACGATCTGCTCGTGCTCGGAGCGCGCTTCCCCCGGTCGCGGAAGTACGTGGTCTCCGACACGAGCACCGCCTTGTTAGCCTGAAAGCAGGAGGAAGAAGGTGATTGGTTGTATTCGGACGGAAGACTCACGCGAATCTCCAGGCCGCCGGCGAGCAGCGTGAGGTCCGTGAAGTGGCCCTCTTGGCACTGCTCCAGAGCCGCTCGCGCAGGGCTCTGCGTGTAGTCGCCCTCGGCTCGATTCCGCGCGGCGGCAGCGACCAGCCGTCAAACGAGGGCACGTCAACGTCATATCGACTCGAACAGCGATTCGAACGACTCGTCCTTGTAGAACGGATCGTGACCGGGCCTCAGGATCAGGCAGCGTCTGCTTGTATGGAACGAATCGATACAAAGAATTCGAAGAAAAAGAGACTTACTGCCGGCCGGCGAGCGGAAGCGGACGATCGCTTGCTCGGGTGTGAAAAGAAGCCATGGGTTGCGAAAGAAGAATGGGAAAGTCGAGAACTTCTGCCGGAACGTAGGCCGCCGCGCGAACCGGCTCCTTTTGGGCGCCGGCCGTCTTTTTCTTGCAAGAGTGCCCGAACTACTCGATCCCATCCTGCTTGCTGGCCGGCAGACGACAGGGCGAGAGCTGATCCTGAAACGAGGACAAGACAGGGCAATCGTCATATCGGGGTCGGTAAACGCGGGAAAAGCGCCGCGAAGGCGACTCAGCTGAGATCCACGCCGCAGTCAGTAGGTTCGTTTTGTTTCGAAACCGGGACGGAAGGATGTTCTTGGCGTTCCACCCGACCAGTCGAAGGCGAACGCGCCGGCCGGTTCCAGCGAGCGTCCAGCCCGAATGGCCACCGAAATTCGAACGAGGACGGCGGGCGAGCGACCGGAACGCGGACAGGAAAAGGGCGAAGGCGGGCACCCGCGAGAGGCGCCGACGAAAGCGGGAGGCCGCTCCCGCCGAAAAGAGGGCGGCGCGGACCGCCCGACTCGATCGGCGCCAGACGGACGGCGCCGCTCTCGCCTCGACACCGGGGCGCGGAATCGGCGCGGATCGAATAGACAGAGGCGGGCGGCGTAAACACGTTTTCGGCGTCCTTTTGGTCGCCGCCAGACAGGGGGTAGGAGCACTTCGGCAAGTACTGCGGAACACACGACTCAATGGTCAACGAACGAGCGGGCAATGACCCCTGGACTTGCATCTTTTCTTTGTTAAGTCGTAAACAGTGCCGCTCGTGTACAGGAATATCTAAAAACATGATTAGCATGTCTATTTGCTCAATCCAGATCCGGAATTCCATTTGATTTCGAAGTCGTCCGGAGAGCGTGCAAGTGAATCTGTTTGTTTGCCCTCGATCCGGTCAATTTCGATGCTTACGATTCAAAAGCAGCGGATGGTCCAATAAAAACAGGAAAACGTACCTTCCATCCTCCCGCAAGCGGCGAGCAGAGAGCCACAGCGGGGATCAGCGGGCGCGGACGGAAATCCGCC
>JAMPIO010000517.1:0-28069 GCA_024699865.1 Aphelenchoides fujianensis | reverse complement strand
GCTGCCGCCTCTTCTCACCGCGGTCCTTCTTCGCCGCGAGAAGTCGACTTGAGTTCCGAACCTCCGTTCGCCCTGCGCTGCAATTCGACGACCAAGAGCAAGACCCTCTTCGAATGTGTCGACCGTTCCGTCCGCCCACTAGCCGGCTGAAGAGATCAGGTTCGTCCCCCTCTCACCTCCTCCGGTCACCTCCACTTCCACCTTTAGATGGCGCTTGGGACGCCGCACAAACCGCTGCATCAAGGAGGAGGCGGCCATTGGAGCGATCGCGTGGTGCGAGAGGACGCGAAGAAAATCCACAAGAGATCGCAGAGAAGTCGGTGAGGAAATCCATCTAGCAACCCACTCCCTCTTTCTCGTTCAGGACGTCCGCCTGCCATCGGACGCCGCCCACATCGCTGCATCACCGGCATCAGAAGGACCACTCGCTGTGGTTGCTCGAGAACGGGGCGGTCAAGCTGCGTCGAAGGGGCCGCTTGCAGGTTTGTCCTTCCGCTCTTCTCCCACTCACCTTTCTTCGTACAAAGCAGCAACGCGCGTGCTGGAAGGCGGCCGGCTGCTCTCTCCCGAATGAATGTGAGAAACTCCAGCGCGACTGCGCAAGACGACCGGGAACGGCGGTCGAATGAGAAGGTCGTTCCTCTGCTCCGTTCTGTCCACAATCCTCCCTTTCAGACCGTCCGTTTGTTACGTTTGATTGGCGCGAGGACCTGCAAATCAGAACCGATTCTACAAACAAGTGGTGGCAACGGGAGCGAAGCGTGAGTCAACTCGAAGATCCTCCCCCACTCGCTGATTTCCGAGGTTTCAGCGACCTTCCGGACGGAACGATGGACACTACACGGCGTCGCTCGGTCTGCGGAACAAACAAGCCGGTCATCTGATCGGAGGGCGAGGTTTGTGTTCGTTGTTGCTCCCGCTCTCATCCTCCCCGTTCAGATCGCTGCCGACTGGACGCCGAACGCAGGGCGGCATCGGTCGGAGGTTTGTTCCACCAGCCCTCCTCTCTTCATTCCTGTCCGGATTTCAGGACACTGCCGAGTGAGCTCGCCATTTCCGCTGATCTCCGGCGGTTTTCTCTTGAGTTGTGCGGAGCTGGAAGCCGAGAACGCTCAAGCCAAACGGTTGTCCTCTCCCATATTCTGTTCGCTGAATAAACTCGGTACTTCAATCCGCTTGCTTGCAAGAGTGTTTCTGGGGAGGTGTAGAAGGGAGGGGGGACATGGAGAGCGGTCAAAAGCAGTCGGTCAGTCGCGTGAAACCAGCCGGTGAGCGGCAAACAGCCCGCTGGGGTCAAAACCGACGGCGACGATCCCTGCGGGCACTTGCTCACGAATTTTTTTCGCTTTCGTCGTGGCGAACAAGCCGCCGGTTACCGCTTCTGCGAACGAACGACCGGGGAAAGCAGTTTCTTTATCCCCTGCTTCCGTTCACCAAACGATGTCTTTCTGTCGAACGGCCAATCCACTGCGCGTACTCTCAATTTATTTCAACGATGCTAACAACGAACAAAAGGGAACAACTTGATTGGACGATAGACCGCTCTTGGGGAGACGGCCAGAGACACGACATAACGAGCGGAAAGGAGCCCTAGAAGCCGCCGCCGAAGCCCGAGCCGAAGCCGCCGGCCGGCTTCGCGTCGCCCGTTCCGTTCGCGTGGGCGGCCGACTGCCCGAACCCGCCGCTGAAGCCGCTCGTGGCGCCGTCGTTCGGGGCGTCAAAGCCGCCTCCGTCCGCCTTCTTGCCGCCGCCGCCGAACGGGCCGCCCGCATTGCCGATCGCCTGGGCGATGAACTCGGGCACCTCCAGGCCGTCGTTCTTGAGCATCTCGACGAGGCCCTCGGCCAGCTTCGCGTCCTCCCGCGGGTCGAACAGGCTCAGCGCGCGGCCGTGCCGCAGACGACCCGTGCGGCCGATGCGGTGGACGTACGTGAGGAGATCGTCGGGCAGGTCCATGTTCACCACCTGCAAGCGGAGAGGAGTGAGCGGGAGGGAAGAGGGCGCACTCACGTTGTCGAGCTCTTTGATGTCGAGGCCGCGCGCACACACGTCCGTGGCCACGAGCACGTTGACGCGCGAGTCGCGGAAGTCGCGGAGCGCCTTCTCGCGGAGGTCCTGCGTGCGGTCGCTGAAAGCAGGCGGGCGGGCGGGTGGTGAGCGGCGGCCGAAGGGCGCACTCACCCGTTGATGGTGGCCGCGAGGAACCGGGACTCGCACAAGTAGACGGCCATAATGTCGGCGTCGCGACGAGTGCGCACGAACACCAGCGTGCGGGGCTGCGGGGCGTTGGGGTCTGCAAGCGGGCGGGCGGTGAGTGGGCGGAGGGCGGCGGACGAACCCTTGGCGCGGGCGGCGGCGAGCTCCTCTTTGAGCACTTCGACGACCATCTCCTTCTTGTCGCTCTTGGCGCACTCGCGGAACTCCTGCGCGATCTTGCGGTTGGCCGAGTTGCCGCGCGCGTTCTTCACGTACACGAAGTCGGGCTTCAGCAGCTTGCCCGCCCACTCGTCCACCTCCGGCGGGAAGGTGGCGCTGAAGAGCAGCGTCTGGCGCACGTCTTGCTGCAACACACGGGCGGTCGAGTGAGTGCTGGGCGGACGAGCGGGACTCACCGACGGGAAGCGATTCATCTGCAGCATGCGGTCGATGGCCTCCTTGAAGCTGCGGTCGAGCAGGCGGTCGGCCTCGTCCAGCACGAAGAACTTCAGGTTCTCCATCTTGATCTGAACGAGAGGGCGGAGGACTCACTCGACCGGCGGCCGCCCACTCACCACGCCCATGTCCAGGAAGTGGTACAGGCGGCCGGGCGTGCCGCAGATGACGTCGCAGCCGCGGAGAATCTCCTCGGCGTTCACCTGAAGCAGAGGAGCGAGTGAGTAGAAAAAAGAGGGCAGGGGCTGACCGTGTACATGTACTCGCCGTACGCCTTCACGACGACCACGCCCGTGTCGGTGGCCAGCTTGCGGCCCTGCTCGTACAGCTGCAAGCGAGAGGAGTGGGCAGTCGGGAGGAGGGACGGGGCGCGTACCTGGAGCGCGAGCTCACGCGTCGGCTCGACGATGATCGCCATGGGGCGGTTGCGGACGCCGTCCCCCTCGACGCCCTTCTTGTGCGCGTGGGCGACCGCGTTGATGATCGGGACGAGGAAGGCGGCCGACTTGCCGGAGCCGGTCTCGGCCTGCGCCTTCAGGTCCTTGCCTGCAACGGAGGGCGGTGAGTGGGGAAGAGAAGGACGGGCAGAACGAACCCTCCATGATGTAGGGGATGGAGTAGGCCTGGATCTTGCGCGGCCGCGTGTACCCCGCGCGCTCGATGTTTTCCACGAGTTTCGGCAGCAGCTGTAGCTCCGACCACACGCTGCAATCGGGCGAGGGATGAGTGGAGCGGGAGGGCGGCCGGCACTCACTCGGCCTTCAGCAGGTTGGGGCCGCCATTCTCCACGGTGACGTCCTCGTCGTTCTCGAAGGCCGTCGAGTAGAGCAGCTTGGCGGACAAGTCCTCCGCGAAGAGGTCCTCCTCCTTGCGGGTGGGCGGCACGTAGCGCGAGTTGTGGTGGGCGGCCGGATCGCCCGCGCCGCCCGCCTCGTCGCCCTTCGGCTTCGCGTCTTCCGCCGGCTGCTCGCCGCCGCTCGGCTCTTCGCGCGGCTTCTCGGCCGGCTGCGGGGCGGACGGGGCGGCCGGCTGCTGCGATCCGAAGCCGCCGGCCGGTCGCTGCGGGGCCGCCGCCTGGACGCCGAACACTCCGGCGTTCCCGGAGCCGGTGGTCGGCACGGCGTTCGCGTGAGTCGACTGCGCCCGCCGAAACCGCCGCCGAACGCGGGCGCCGTCGGAGCCGCGGGCCGGGCGGCCGCCGATCCGAAGCCGCTGCCGAAGCCGCCGGGCGCGGGCGGCTGCTGCGGGGCCGCCGCCTGCGAGCCGAAGCCGCCGTTGAAGCCGTTCGTGCCGGTGCCGAAGCCGTTCATCGTTGGAATGCTGAAATCAGTCGATAATCACAAATTAGGAGGGTGAGAGGGGACGTGACACGAGTGGAGGGAGACGAGAGAAGAGCGAGAGCACGAAGAACTGCTCACAAATCACCAGAAAGTGCGAGACAACGACGAAAATCCTCCCGCAAAACGGCGCCCAACCGCCCGCCCGCCCGCAGTCGGCGGAGGATGGAGGCCGGAGTGAGGGAGAGACACTCGGCTCTGGACGAACGGAATCGCGGTGGGAAACGCGCCCCCTCGCTCCGCCCGCCCCGCTCGCTCGCTCCCTCCGCTGTGCGTGGAAGGAAGAAGGAAGGCGGGCGCGTGCAAGGCGAAAGGCGGCGATCGGCGAAAGGGATGCGGACGGTCGAACGCGGCCAACACGTGTGATTTTCGTTCCCTTCTCCACCAACCGCGCTCTTGAATCTCGGCTTTATTCATTCGTAGGCAAGGAAAAGAAGCGCGCACGCGGGTCTGCCCACATCGATCAGTTCTTTCTGCCTGCAAGCATCAGAATGAAGGAAAGAATTGCGAAGACTCGCCCTCCCCCGCCAACTCGACGGCGGCCAGGGCGAGACGTGCGCGTTGCTCTCCGCCTCGGACGTGGCCGTGTGTTCGCCGTCGCTTTCGGGCGAGTAGACGAACGACCACTCGTGGATCGGCGGGCTCCCGATCACCCACTCCTCCTGCGGCTCGTCCTCGACGGTCAGTTGCGGGACGGCGAAATGGCAGCCCTCTGCAAATGGAGAGGAGTGGACGATCGACGAAGTGCGGGATCTCACCGTCTGATCGCTCGGCACGTCCGCCGGCTTCTCCGCGTCCACGTGCCGACCCCCACGCTTCTTTTGCGTGGTTGATGCGAATTCCACCACTCGTGCGGCCTGCGAGACATCCTGAACGACGTCCTCGTCCACCAAGTCCTGCTCCAGCTGAAGATGATCCTCGACTCGCTGCTTTTCGCTCTCGGCACTCCGGGGCGCCCTCCCTCTCTAACTTGTGGGTAAGTGCGTCATTCAATGAGCAGTCAGACATCACTCGAACGGAAGAATGGACGAGCACTCGACGGAGCAGACGAAAAAGCCGCCGCTCAGGAGGAGGTGCAGAAGCGAATGCGGCGAGTTTCTTTTCGTCTGCTCGTCTTGGACGAAATCTGAATGGCTGCAAGCAGAAGAAGTGGTCCAAACAAAGGATTCCTCAGTTGACGACGAGCTTTCTGTTCGCTTCTTCTCGTCGTCGTTTCGAGGCGAACACAGCTTCTGCTTCGAGCTGCGTTGGGAACGGCGAGACGAAAAGGGCGGAGCCGCTCTCGTGGTCCTGAATCCGGGGGCTTCCGATGAGTGAAGCGGTGGTCAAGGATTTGCGGAGAACCTTTGGACGAGTCGCCCGATCTTCCCACTGCTCAGCGGCGGCAACGAGGACATTCGAAAGGTTCTTTTTATTTCGATGATCGAACGTGGACGCCCAACCGCGTTCCAAAATCTTGGCTGCTGCTGCAACCGCCCGCTTCGCCCACTTGCGACTCAAAAGGCGCCGCTTCCGAGCAACACGTCTCCGTGCCCGAGTGGCTGGGGCGGTCGTGTCGCTGCTTCGAGGTCGGTGGTCGTCGGCGGTGCTAACCGGATAAAGTTCAAATAAGGGCAGTGTTTAGGGTTCGCTGCGGTCCGCCCCGTCGGTACGTCCCCTTCCAGGTGAGCAGAAAAGTTGACTGAACGCTTCACTGCCGCCGGTCGGCTGCTGGGCAGGCACTGCAAGGGTTCTTTTTGATCTTGTTTGTTTTCTAGCTGGTCGAGAGGACGCAAATGGCGGCCTTCTTGGGTCGCCGGCCGTCCACTGAGGTCGGTTCGGTCGGTTGGAGGACGTCCAATGGAAGCCGTCTTCAATCGCCTCCCGTTCGATGCTGCTGCCGAATGGCGGCGGTACGCGTTGGGAAACAGGCGGCCGAACAGGGGAGCATCTCAACGATCTACGTGCTGATCGGCGGCCGCCATCCCGCAGAAACGAGCGAGTCGTCAGGCGATCCTCCCGCTGCCGCATGGCTTTTTCGTCTTTCACTCTCCCACTGACCGTCCTCCCGTTCGACTTCCCGCCGCTCTCCGCTGGACTTCGGCCGGCCGACCGCCCCGCCGGCAGTCGAACGAGCCGCCCGCCCGTCAGGAACCCAAAGCGTATCGCCGATCGAAGAGCGGCTTTCTTCAGCGACTATTCCTCAACCTGTGTGTTCGAGACACGAAAGAGCAGCGCCGGCTGTAATCCTCAAGAATAAACGTGCATTCACTTGGCCCATGATCGTTTCGTTCGATTGTTCACGAAAACGGGAGTGTAAACACTTTGAGAGGTGGATTGCAGCCGCGAAGCGAAAGAAACAACCTTCCGGAAATCGGGCGGCGGGCGGACGCACGCTTCTAGAGATTCGGCCGATCGCTGCGGGACCCGCGGGCAGAAGTGAGGTCGGCGCTTGGGGCGCCGAAAGCGCTCATTCTCTCCGACCGTCCGGCTCGCCGGCGGTCGGTTCAGCGGCCGCCTCGCCTCCTCGCGTCGACCGCGAGTCGTCGCTTCTCTTCTGTCTTCTGTGTACCAGTCGGGCCGCAAGAAGCACGATCTTCTGTTCCGCTCGATCATCAACTTGCCGCTTCCGGTGATCACCACCTCGAACTCGGCCACTGGCCGACGGACAAGAAAGGTTCGTCTCTTCCACTCGCCTCCCCTCTAATCCATCCTTCTTTCAGATGGCGGCCCCTGCGACGCCGAACACATCGCTGCATCAAGGCTGATCGGAGGGGACGGCAGTTGGAGCGCCCGCGTGTGACAGAAGCAGTCGGAGACCCTCAAGCCGCCGTGGAGAAGTCGGTAGAGCATCTTCCCGTAATTCACTCCTTCCTTTTGTTAAGAACGCCCGCTGACCGCCCGGCCGTCGGATCGAACGCCGCCCACATCGCTGCATCGAAGAGTCGCTTGGGGGTTCGTTCTTCCGCACTCCTCCCACTCACTCTCTTCTTCCGCCTCGTAAGCGCCTCAAGTATCCGTAGCCAAGGGATCACAGCCCAGCGATGAGCGTGGACGGAGAATGAAGGCGGTCGGCAAGCCGCCCTGATGTGCGTCGAATGGAAAGGCCGCTTCGCAAGGCGACCGGCTGCGGCAGTCAAACGAAGGTCGGTCTTCTGCCCCGTTCTGCCCACAATCCGCCCTTCCAGATCGTTCGTTGCTGCCGTCCATCTCATTGAGCCCCTGCGATGCAGGCACGCTTCTACATTCACGTGCCACCGAAAGGGCAGAGCGTGAGTTGTCTTCGGATCTTCCACTCGTTCATCTCCGGACACCCAGCGGCCTTCGTTCGAACTGACTGAGACGACTGGCTCGACTCAAGCCCAAGTCAACTGCGGAGGTTTGTTCCAGCACTCATCTTCCGTGAACACACTCCTCCTTTTAGGCCTCTGAAACGCCGAACAAACCGCTGCATCCCGATGAACTCGAAGGGCCGCCCGCCGTCCTTCCGGCAGCTGGCCGATCACTCGCTGGACTGTGACTGAACGATGGGCACTACACCACGACAGCCGATCGGCGGAAGGTTCGTTCTGCCGCTCTCTCCTCCGATGACTCCGTCTTTCAGGCTTTCCGCAGATGGGAGCATCGAGTGCACCTAGTGGAATCCCCTGGTTGCTGTCGAGTGTGAAGGCGGAAGAGGGCGAGAAGCAAGAAGGCGAAGTCGAATGATTTTCTGTTTTCTGCTTCGCGAATAAACGAGTTCGTTTCGATCGGTCGGCTTTGAGCACGCGAAGGGAGGTGGGGCAACACAGGAGGCGAGCGGTGAAAAAGGAATGCCGAGCAACTGCTGGGTTTGCTTAGCGTCGGCCGCTTGACTGTCCAACCGCTACTCCCGAGCAGAACGAAACCAGCAAAACAATGAAGCGGGCGAACGTTCGAAGTGTGGAAGAAGGCGGGGAAAACGGGGCGGTGGAAGAGCAGTCTGCTCGTCGACTGTTGCCAGTTCGGTTTACTTTGTCCCTTTCAACCCACTCGCACTCCGTCTAACAAAGTTTATTGCGCAACACTTCCTCACTTCGCGTTCCTGCCGACGAAAAATCCGACGAGCAACGCGCCGCAGAGGGAAGCCACGAGCAGGAGCACGACGACCGAGATGGCGACGGCCTTGCGGCGGCAGCCGTTCTGCTGCTTGGGCGCCGGCTTGGGCTCCGACGCCTTGGTGGCCTCCTTGGACTTGGAGCCGTTGGTCGGCTCGTTGCCCGAGCCTGCAACGAAAGGAGGTCATTACCGTGGATACGAGCGAGAACTCACCGAACGGAACGGACTCCTTGGACGGGCGGGGCGGCGGGGGGCCGGGCGGCGGCGGGACGACCGCCATGGCCACGGCGAGAGCGGCCGGGGGCACCGCGGACGGGGCGATTTTCTGCAAACGGAGGAGTGAGTGGAGAAGAAGAAAGGGGCACTCACCTCACCCGCTGGGGCCTCGATCACCGGGAGCGACGGGCGCGCGGACGGCACGGGGCCCACGGGCGTCAGGTGGCTCGGCGTGAGCGGCTCCACTTGCACGTGAACGGCCTCCTTTTTGAGCGGCTCTTTGGGCGGCTCCTTGGGCGTCGATTGCGGCTCGTTCTTCCGCTCATCGCCGGGCGGCTTCGTGGGCTTCGGCGGGGACGGCGGCGGGGGCAACTCGACCGCCTTCAGGATGCTGGCCTTGTTCTTGCGCGCCGCCTTGCGCGCCTCCTTGCGCGCCGCGTCGCGCATTTTGGGCTCGTCTTCCTCCGTGTCCCAATCGGAGAGCACGTCCTCCAGGCGCGCGAAGTTGCCCGTCGAGTAGGCGCCTCCCTTCGCGGCCTTGTCCCGCTTCGCGTTCGGAGTCGGCTGCTTGTTCGGCATCGAATTGCAGGAAGAAATGAGCGAGCGGGCGCTCGGCGGTTCGTTTCGACGAAAACGGGCGAAATTTGAATGGGAAGCGACGAGCTCCGTACACCGAAAGACGCAACCTCCGTTTTATTCCACCGGTTATTCAACCGAGTTTGGGAAGTACTTTCGTTCAGGTCGTCCATCTCCGCCGCTTTGAGTGGCCCGTTCGTGACCACGTGCTCCTGTTCGACGGTGCCCCGAAGCTGCGGTCCGCGTTGTCCGGCCGGCTTTCGAGAATTTCCGTTCGCTGAACGAAACGTTCCTCCTGCACATCTCCTGGCTGCCAGACGCCCACTTGGACGAAGGGAGCGCATTTATCTTACCCGAAGCTTCAGTTTGTTCGAAGTTTCTGGTCAGTCGAAACCCTCGCGTCTTCTTCTCGTAGCGACAAGAAGCGCGGAGGAGTCGCTGGAACCGTACCAAAAGATCTAAGGCTCTTTCCACTGCACAGCAATCAAAAGGTTCTTTACTCATCGTAGGAGAACAAAGGCGCACGAAGATTCCACCGTGACTTTCAACTCATGAGCACACCGAAGATGAATTTTGCTTAAAACCTTGAAAATGGCGTGAACTCAAGATAAAGAGTTAGAGGATTAAGTTGGACAAAACGGCAACAAGTGTACACGCGAGAACACCCGAGTTCAGGAAGAAGAAAGAGGCGCCGCTCGGCGTCAAATCGCAGCCGTGCGGATGCCCCGCGTCGATCAGCGCGCAGATTCCGTCGACTTGTGCGGCCAGCGATTGAGTGGCGGCCATTCGGGCTGCTTGTTGTCGCCTGAAAACAACCGATCTGATGATCAAAGAAACCGCCAGCTTACTCGGCGGCCGTTCGGCTTTTTGCTCGTCCTTTGGGCGTCCGGCTGGAGTGCGCGTGCGGGCGGACCTCCGCGTGGGTCGCGTCTACGTGCCGCCTTTCGGCGATCTGCCGGTCGCCTCGACGAGCACCCAGCCGCTCGCGAAGGACTTTCTCGTGGGGCTGCTCGAACCGGTGGTCGTTGAGGTCCCCGGGCTGATGGGCGGTTCCCGGGCGCCCTCACCGAGGTCGTCCGCCTCTACGAGCGTCCTCCACTCCCCTCGGTTCTCGATCCTCACGCAACTCTCGCCCTTTACTTCCTCGAATGAGCGAACGGCCTGATGGCGGTCTGCTCGAAGAGCTGCACACTCCTGAAGGTGTCCGCAAACGTCGACCTGGGCAACTTCCTGCAGCGTCTGCACACGGCCCTTGAAGCTCCTCGGAGACATCACGCAACTCACTGGCGGCCTGCTCGGCATCTCCAAAGGCGCCCCCCGCTCGGCTTCTGCCCCAGTTGGAGAAGGTCCTCGATTCGCTGCTTTCCCCTCTCGGCGGCCGCATTTCCTCCCTTGTGTGTTATGTACGTCATTCGATAAACAATCAGGCATCTATCGGCCGGAGTCACTGGTTGATGAGAAACTGTTCGTCCTGCTGGTGCCTGCTCGGCTGCGCGTTCGACCGCCGCTTTCCCACGAACACTCGGTTGAGGTCGACGCCCGCTCCTCCGCAAAAGAAAGCAGCAGCTCCGATCAACGCTCTCCGCCTGGTGCCCATCGGTTCGCGTTATTCCGGTTTGATGGATGCCCGACCGGCGGTGATGGTCCAGGCGTTGAGCATGAAGGTCACCCACAACCAACTGCTCGAGGATCAGACCTTTCGGAAAGGCGCAGCTCTCCGCTTTCGCCCTCTCCGACTGTTCTTTTGCTGTCGCGCGTTCCCCACCGCCTTCTTCTCGCAGAGTCCAAGAGAGCGACTGCCCAAAGAATGGGCCCTTCCGCTAATCCGCAAGAGTGAACACACGTGGCTGTCTTCAGCTTCTTTCCAGCTGTGTCTTTACGAGAGTCACGTGCGGGCGGAGTCGGTGATGTTGCTTTTGCGTTTGGCAGAATCGGACATTCGCCACCTTCGCCTGGAAATCTTCGGTTTGGAAACCCTCAACTTCGTTGACCTCCGCAAAATGGTGTTTGTTCTGTCTACGATCCACCTATATGTAAGCGGGGCACTGAGGGGGAAAGCGGCAACGCCGAGATCTCGGGAACGGGTGGATGGATTTGGTTGGGGTTTTTTGTAATCGATAGAGGAGGTTGTGGAGGGGGGACAAAACGAAAAATTTCACATACGATTTTTGATTTAAGGTTTTTATCGAAGTTTGAAATTTGACCGGCCACAGAGCAGTGGGTGGGAGGCGTGGCGCAGTGGGTTGCGCGTGGGGTTGGGAGGCGGGGAGGTCGATGGTTCGATCCCGGGTACCGGCGTTTTTGAAATCGATACCGGAGAGAAATAAATAGCTGGAAATGGTCAAGAATGAATGGATTGGACGATTGGCCAAGAAATGGGCCATAAAAACGGAAATGAAGGTTGGAACGAAAATGAAGAAATTCCGATTTGAGGGAGCGGGTAATGGAAAAGATGGATGGATAAGAAGCTGATCGTTTTCTTGGAAATGATCGGCGAGTGCATGATACGAAAACGATTGTGGGTTGGCCGTCGTCAGTTTGCGGTATCTCGGATGTTTGACATAATTGGGTGGGCGGGCTGGGCCAATGGACATTCGAAGAGCCGAATAGTTGCAGTGCGTTGGGGTAGGTAGTAGGCTGAACAGTGTATGCTGATGTCTGTGAGCTGGGAATTTGTTCGGGTTTGAGTACGCGGGTTGATTTTGCGCGCAATAGAACGTGCGAGCATGCTGTACGGCATGAATGGTTAAAGGTTTAAAGAAACGAGCAGATGACTGAAATGTCGACTCGATGTGGCGTAAGCCGAATTGGGCAGTGACAGCGGAGTCATTTATTTTGAGACTTGGCATTTGTTTCACGAATTGAACAATGGTTAAACAGGCTTAAAGCCGCCGCAGGCGGCTTTTAAGCCTCTGTCATCACTAGCCGAGAGGGCCGAAGGCCCGTTTCGGCTAGTCAAAGTAAGTGAGAAAACGACCCGTTTTCAGTTTGATCTGTAGGCTTGCGGGAGTTGAAGGACGTTTGCGTGCAGTCGGGGCTGGCCCGCAACGCTGGTTGGATGGTCCTTTGCTCCGTGACTTCCTTCCCTCCTTCATCGCCACATTCTATTCCACGTTGCATCACGACTTCCATCTGCTCCTGTTGAAACCGCCGGTGGGGTCGGTGGACAGCGGAAATCTTCGCTTGTTACATCAGACTGCCTAATCCGCGATCAGCCCCGGCGGCCGGCGGGTGCTGCGGGCCGCTTTGCAGCGACGGCAGCCGGCCGCCATTCCGCCCAAACGAGCGAGTGGTCGGGCGATCCTCTCGCTGCCGCACAACTTCTTCCGCTCCCCTGCTCCCGTCTCCGCCTTCCCGTTCGAAGCCCGCCGCTCTCGAAGCCGACAACGGCCGATCATGCCGCTCGCCCGTGTGGAACGCGAAGCGGACGACGGATCGGAGGACGACGTTCTTCCGCGCGGCGGGTGGAGCGGCCCTCCAACTCATAGAAGAGGGCGGATCGGCCGTGGGAGAGGAGCTTGGGGGCTGTAGAGAACTCGAGCGAGGGGAGGATGGACGAGGAGACCGCCTACTTCCACCCACCTTTTGGCTCCTCTTCGCCGTCGGATGGCAAGCGAGTCGCCGCGGCGTTGCGTAGAGCCGCAGCGGCGACGCCCCGAGCGGCTTCTTTCTTGTCGTTCCTGCAATTCCAATGGCCGCTTCACAAGACGATAAAAACGGCTGAGTGTCGAAGAAACGCCTGTCCGTGTGCAGTCGATTGGGGGAGCGGAACGAACGCCCAATTCGAGACCAAACTTCTGCGCACGCCCCGGAAGGTGGCGAGTGTTTGGACGACACAACTCGTCAGCTTCCAGGTGTCGTTCGTCTTTGTTTCTGATCGCCGGCCAATAAAACCGCGAGTTTCCTCTGCTATAGACACCGGGTTCTTTCTCCATCGAGTGGGTTCTTTTTGGGAAACTGGGTTCTTTTCCACGCGCTCTCGCCCAAAGACGCCCCACTCGAAGGCCCGCCGCTTGTAGAAGGCCGCCCCGCGCGCCCTCCCGTCGACTGCTCCGTCGGCTGCTCGCCGGACTGCTCGGCAAAGGGCGGCTCGGGTGGGCCTCCGCGACGCTCGGCCGCTTCCTGCCGGCTGACAAAAAGCGAGGGGCCGTCTCGCCTCCCACCTGCCGCTCCCGCGCGAACAAATCGACTGGCCGCTCCCGCAGCCGCTCGTCGACCACGAGCATCTCGAGTGAGTCTCCCCGTGCCCTTCTACCGCCACTCACCTCTTCCGCCGTCAGGCCCGTCCGTCGACTCTGCCGGCCGGCTGGCCTCCAAGACGGAACTGGAGATCGAGGGCCGCTGCCACGTGCTCCACCAAGAGCTCTTGCTCCTCCGCGAAATCCCGTAGAAATCCACCCACTTGGGAATAAACATTCATCATCTCGTCGTCTTCACTTGTCTTCTGGCGTGAACTGAAGCGAGAGAGGTCGGACGGGGGCATGGGTCGAGCAGAGGGACAGCCGAGAGCAGGTGGCCCGGGCGAAGGACCAGAGACCTTCTTGTGCAGGACGTGCACACGAGTGGACAATAAGAGAGCATTCGATTTTGACCCTCACCACGCGATCTCCTCGATGGACTCTTTGGAACCGCCCGCCCACGCCCACCCGACGACCACCACGGAAAGGCGCCCCGATCACCAAAAATCGATACCCGCAGACTGCCCACCCGCCCGATTCGGCCGCCAGTCGGCCGTCGATTCCGTTCTATTTTTTTCGATCCGCTCTCTTGTTCCGACCAGAAGATGGAAGAAGTGGTTGTGGAGCGATGGCTGCGGGTGGAGCCGAACGAGCGGCCGCTTGCCCTCCGGCCGCTGCACGTCCTCGCGCCGGACTGGGGCCCCGATTGCCGCCATTTCGTGGACGAGCGGCTCTTCTTCCTGCCCAACGAGCACGAAGGGCTGGACGACGCCCTGCTGCAGATGGACGACGCGCGGCGGCGGGCGTTCGCCTCGCGGCCGCGCGGGCAGCCCGTGTCGGTCATCCAGCTGATGCGCAAGTGAGTGGACTGCTCGTTGGGTTGTCCTCAACATGCGCTCTTTGCAGGTACTTCGACGTCTTCTCGTCCCTCAGCGCCCGCCTGCCCATGGACGAGGCGACCTGCCGCCTCGACTTCGCTTGGGACTTCTCCGCCCTGGCCCGTGAGATCGACCTCCGAATCGGTACGAACAGCCCTTTCTTTTCTCATCCGCCTTCTGTTCAGTTCGACACGATGCGGAGTTCGAGAAGGCGTGTGTCTTGTACACGATCGCCGCCCACCAGTCGCTGCAGGCGGCGAAGATCCGAGTGGCGGACGTCCGCTCGCTGTGGCGCCGCGCCTTGCTGCTCCGAGACGCCGCCGAGCTGCTGCAGTCCGCGAAGGGCGTGATGGAGGCGGCGGGACACGTGGAGTGGCCGCCCTGCTTCAACGCGCCCGTCCTCGACGCGCTCAGCTGGACGATGGCCGCCGAGGCGTTCGGCTGCCTCTTCGAGCGGCACTGGAAGTCGGGTGAGTGCGGGCGGGTGGGTGGCTTTCAATCCCCGTCGTTCAGACGACTCGACGTTGGAGGACCGGCTGACCGCCGCGAGCGAGACGTACGTCGCTTACCGCATGTCCGGAGTGAAGCTGCAAGTGGCCGAGGCGAACGGGCAGATCGAGCAGGCGAGTTCCCCGTCCTCCCACTCCCATCGACCGCTTTCTTCAGGCGTTGCTCGTGCAGACGGCGGCCAAACAGCGCTACTTCCTCGCCCGCCACTTCCTCGAGGTGATCGAGACGATCGCCGCCTCGGACGCCAATTTCCAGTCGATCCTCCACTTCAGCCGGCGCGTCGTCTTGCTGGCGAAGAAGGCGGACGAGTTGATGCCCGCCGCCTTCACCGACTTCTACCGCCATGTGCAGCGGCAGTTGGCGCACCTCACGCGTGTGTTCGAGAAGCAGGTGGGCACTTCACGAGCACTCCCGCTTTTACTTCCCCCGCATTGCAGTTCACGCCGCCGCCAGAAGGCGCGCAGCGGGAGGCGATCGCCGCGGAGCCCGCGCCGGCGCCGGTGGACGTCCGCCCGGCCGCCTTCCCGCTCGACGAGGACGCCGGCGACCTGTTCGAGTTCGTGGGCGACTGGCGGAAGCGCGAGGAAATCCGCCCCGTCCGTGCGGCCGTCGAGGCGGACTTCCGGCTGCAGGTCGACCGTCTGCAGAAGGCCGCCTACGACCTCCGAAAGTGCGTTCTTCCCCCCTTTTCTCTCATCAGAGAGTGATTGCAGCGACACGGTCATCTACGCGCTGTTCGTCGAGGACCTCCGCGAGAAGACGCACCTCCCCGCCTCGATCGAGCAGAAACGGGAGCGGCTGGAGCAGAGCGGCGGCCCGGCGGCCTTCGCGGACCGGCAGAAGATGCTCGAAGAGGCCAACACTAAGACGAAGCGAGCCGTCGACTACGTGAGTTCCCCTTCACGATCTTCCCACTTCTCCTGAACGTTCCAGTTCGTGTACAATGTGGAGGAAGCGGCGGCGGCCGGCGGACCTCCCGCCCCTCAGAGCGTCCAAAAGAAGCTTCGAAAGATGCAAAGGAACTTGGAGAAAAGCTGCAAGTGGATGGACGACCTTCGAGCGCGCGTCCAAGCAACGATGCGCGGATTGGAGGTGCTCGGGCGGAGCAAGGAGGTTCGTTTCGCTCCGTCCACTCGTTTCATCCGCCCGCTTTCAGGAGCTCGCCGCCTCCATTCCGGAGTGGCGCGAGGACGTGGGGGCGGTCCTTTCGGAGGGCGACGTCCACGAGCTGCGCGACCAGGTGACGGCCGTCCATCGGGTCGTCGACAAAGCGGACGAACTGATCGACGAGTCGAACAAGGTTCGTTGATCGGGGAAACGGCCTCCGCATTCTGCTGCTCGCTCTTGCAGGTCTTCTGGACGGACGAGCCGGTGGAATTCGCGACCTTCGCCGAGTGGAAGGCGGCCGTCGAGCGGCAACACGCGGCGGCAGCGGACCTCACGACGGCCGCCGAGGAGCAGCTGGCGGCTGCCGCCAAAGTCCGCCCGCAGTTCGCCGCGACGGTCGAACGACTGACGGCCGCGGGCTTCCGGCTGGAGCTCTCCGACCGACACGCGCAACTCGTCGCCCTCGCCCGCGCCTTCATCGGCGCCTCCCACCTGCAGCGGGCGGTGGACGAGGGATTTCGGGTGAGTCCCGCTTTCCCGCCGTCCACCCACTCCTTCCTTCAGGTCCTCGCGCAGATCCTCGCGTCTTTCCGCTCGATCAACCCGGCCGCGTTCGTCGAAGCCGAGGAGGTCGTGGAGGTCGCGGAGGTCGTCCGCTCGCGCGTGTAGCCGAGTGATCAGCCGGCCGTCTCACTCCCGATGCTCCGATTGAAGCCGAGATTCTCTGTTGCTTTCTGTTGATCCCGTTAGTGTCGCCAGTTGTTTGTTTGATGCGATAAATGGTTGATGTTCCTGCCCGATCACAACAGACGGCTACTTAGAGCGGTTTGGGCGTCTCGTCGAGGTGCGGGAGAGGCGGCTTGCGCGTACAGTCGGGGCGTGAGTGCCTGCACTACTCGCTTTGATGTCTGGAAGCAAGTGATGGGCGGAGAGACTCCATGCAACCCTGCACAAAACGACAGAAGCAAACAATCGACGATCTTGCCGCCCTCCGGTAGTCGAGAAAAGAACTCGGCCTACGTGCCGACCGCCGCTTGGGAGTGTTTGCCGGAATGGGACAGGAAAAAGCCGCATCGTTGAGTTCTGGTGGGAAGTGAAGGTCGGCAGAAGTGGGTGTTAGAAAGCTGTGGATTTGATCGGATCGAGCGGTGGAGGACGCCCGCCCTCGTCGGCGCCCACCGAGTTCGTTTTGTTCTCGAAATTTGCACGCTCCCCCCACTTCGGTTTGGTGCTCGCCCGCCCACTCCACTTTTCCCTCTTGCCCAGCGACCAGTCGGCTGTCAGCTCCCTGCTCTCGACGAATCGAAGCGATGAGCGAAAAGGACGTCACGACGGCCGTCGAGATCGCCGCCGAAGCGAAGCCGCCGGAGAAGAAGGTGAGCGGCCGCCCGCCCGTCCCCCATCCGACCTCCGCTCGCTGCAGGACGAGAAGCCGGCGAAGAAGCCGAAAGTGCGGAAGCAGCCCGTCCCGCCTCGCCTCTTCTTCGACAACCCGCACTTCGACCCCGACCTTCTGGACCGCATGGAGGAGGACCGGCTGGACGGGCACGCCTCCTGCTACACGCCCCGCACGCGCCTCCAGCTGGACGGGCCGAGCTTCTGGGACGACGCGGAGGAAGTGGTGAGGGGGAGTCCACTCGCCCGACACACGCCCGCTTCTTGCAGGACCCGCTGCTCCTCGAGCCGCCCAAGGGCGCCAAGTTCCTGCCGTCGATCGTGCGCGAGCACAAGACCGCCGGCACGTCGCCCGTCACGCCGCAGCAGCTCGTGGAGCGGCGCTTGAACGCGGAGAAGCGGCGGCGGCGCGGCGAACTCGAGGAGCCCACTTTCGTCGTGGACTACCCGGAGGTGGGTCGTTCGGCCGCCCGCCCACTCGCCGCTCTTGCAGGGCGTCCGCCGCTTCCGCCCGCTCACCCCCGAGCTCGCCCGCCAGCTGGGCCACCCGTGCGGCGCGGCGCCCGAGCTGGCGCAGAACGGCGTGGGCGTGCGCGTCGCCGTGCGCAACCTCGGGGCGGCGGCGGCGGATGCGTTCGCCGCGCTGGCCGGCGAGGATCCCGCCCTCGAGGTGGCCTCGCTGCCCGACGAAGATCCCGTGTACATCGACCCGGACGAGAGCGCGGAGGAGTCGGCCGACTCGCACGAGAAGACGCCCGAGTGGGGGAGCGAGAAAAGTGAGTCCTCCGCTCAATCGTCTCCACTTAAAGACCTTCTTTGCAGAACTCTCGCAGCGGAAGGACGAGGCGGAGGCGCTGTCGTTCGAGGAGCCCGACAGCCCGCCGGTCGACCGGAAGGTGCGCGCCGCGTGGTCGACCGTCCGCCTCGTTCCGATCGCCGTGCCGCCCCCGCCGCCGCTCAACGCCGCCGTCCTGCCCACGGCGGTCGCCCATCCGGTGGACTCGTACGCGATGGTGCTCGTCACGGAGCCGCAGGGGCAGGGGCCGCAGCGCCCGCAGCCCCAGTGGCAGTACTCGCGCCCCATGCAGAACCCCAACACGATCAGCGTGGGCGAGGGGCACTTCGGCGCGGAGGTGGGCACGTTCGGCCACAGCCGCCTGCCGCCGTCCGTGTGGAAGCACCGCCGCTTCGGGCACTTGGCGCAGCTCCGCTCCAGCTGCCGCAACGCGTCCGCGGACTCCGAGTGGCGTCGCCACGAGCAGCCGGCCGCCGACTCGGAGGCGGCGGCGGTCGCCCCGCAGCGCTCGTTCGGCCGCCCGACGAGCTGGCGCGAGAGCGAAATCGCCGCCCGGCCGACCCTCCCGCCCGCCCACTTCGGCAGCGACCGGCCCCGTTCCCACATGCGCAGCTTCAACCACGAGGTCGATCCGGAGGTTCGTCCCGTCCTCCCTTCCTCGTCTCATCTGTTCCGGTCGCTTCCAGCTGACGGATCGCCTTGCCCAGTGGCGTCACGGAACGGAGAGCCCGGCCGCTCCGCCGCCCCCGCCGCAGGTCATCCCGAAGATCGAGGAGAAGAAGGAGCCGGAGGAGCCGAAGGACCCCGAGGGGGTGAGCAGTCCCTCGTCTTCACCCTCCTCATCCCTCTGCAGGAGTGGCAGCTGAAGACGCGCAAGCAGCCGATGCTCAAGCAACGCACGATCGACATGGGCACCGCGGACGCGGGCGGCTTCACGGCCATGAACGCGCAGCTGGAGTTCGACCCGTTCGGCGAGCTGCCCGGTCCGTCTCCCTCGTCCTCTCGTTCACACCCTTGTTGACCTGCAGGAGACGAGGAGCGCCGGAAGAAGAAGGCGGGCGGCCGACGGGGCGGCGTCGAGAAGCCGCCGGAGCCCCCGCGCCCCGTCGAGCCGCCGCGCACCGAGACGTTCACGTGCATGCAGCTGGACAACCCGTTCGACGCCGACGACCTCCCGCCGGCCTTCAGCACGAGCATCAAGGACAAGCGCAAGAAGCCGCGCGTCACGTTCGCCCTGCCGCCGGCGGAGTCGGTGAGTGGAGGAGAGCGCCGCTCATCCCGATTCTGCGCGTTGCAGCCGCCGAGGTTCGGTCGGTCCTCGTCGCTCTCCAACTCCCGGCCGCCGCCCGTCCAGCAGCAGTCGGCCGGCAAGTACGTGCCGCCGCAAATCCGCGAGCGGGCCGGCCGCAGTCCGCCGGGCGAGTCCAACGACGTGCGCGTGTCGGGGATCCAGAGCGGCCCGTCGGGCACGGGCGCCGCGCGTCGCTTCCGCATGCAGCACCCGTTCACGAGCATCCGCCAGCTGGGCGACCGCGTGGGCGATCGGCGCCGCTCGCACTCGGCGCCCGCCCGCTTCGTGCCCTACGAGGTGGCCGACGGGTACGAGGAGTTCGTGCAGACGTTCGGCGGCCCCTTCCGCAGCGAGTGGCCCGCGAAGACCGTCGAGCCGGACACCTCCTGCTCGACGCTCAGCGACAAGCCCGTCGTGAAGGCGAGTATTCCGCCCGCCTTCTCAATCGACGCTTCAGGACCGCGGCCCGGACACCTACTTCTCGCACATCGACCTGCCGCTGAACGTGCCCCGGCTGCGCGACTTCTTCGACTTCGCCCTCGTCCCGCCCATCTCCCACTACTTCCGCCACCCGGCCGACGTGCTCGGCAACTGCATCCTGTGGGCGGGCGAGGACGCGAACTTCGTGTGGACGCGCGAGGACGTGAGTTCTTCTCCCTTCTTGTCCACTCGCTCTGCTTTCAGCTGGGGGCGGCGATCGGCGGGCTGGCCGACCGCCTCGAGCTGCCGGCCCGCCTGAGCGGCGAGCAGCTGACGCACTTGGCGCGGCTGGTCACGCTGGAGCGCGCGATGAAGAGTGAGTTCTTCCCGCTTGATGGACGACCTCCTTCCCCCCGCGTGCAGTGCTCAAGACCGCCGCCCACTCGATGAACCAACAGCCGGCCATCACGCCGCACGTGAAGTCGTACACGAAGGACTTTGCGCTCGCCGTCCGCCAGTTCTACCGCCTGTTCAACGCGCAGCCGGAGAAGATCGTGAGTCCTTCCCGCTCACTCCTCTTCCTCCGCTTCCAGTGGTCCAAACTGCCGACCGCGTGGGAGCGCAAGACGGACACCGCGTTCGTCGACTTCCTCAACGACGGCCTCGACGCGCTGGACTTCGTGGAGCGCGCGGACAACCGCAGCTGCTGCGTGGAGCGCAACGAGCCGGCCGACCCGCCGCACGGGCCCTGCACCGTGCTGGCGCCGTACAACCTCTTCCACTACAACCCGGGCTTCGGCGTCTACTCGCGCAAGGTGTTCGTGGGCGGCGTGCCGGCGGACTTGGACGAGCAGGAGTTCCTGGCGATCTTCCGCCGCTTCGGCAAGCTGACCGCCGACTGGCCCACTCGCCTCGACCTCGCGCCCCGTCCGCACGCGGCGCCCGCCTCGGCCAACAAGTGCCGCTTCGGCTACGTGTTCCTGATCTACGCGGACGAGCGTTCCGTCCACCTGCTGCTGGAGGCGTGCAGCGTGGTGCAGGGCGAGTACTTCATGCGGATGCCCGTGCAGGACGGCTTGAAGCGCGTGGTGCAGGTGAGCGGAGTGTTCTCTACTCCCCACCCACTCCCCCTGCCTGCAGGTCCGTCCGTGGCGCCTGGCCGAGGCCGACTTCCTCGTGGACCCGTTCATGCGCGTGAACCTGCGCTTCGCCGTCTTCATCGGCGGCGTGCCGCGCCCCATCCGCGCCGCCGAGCTGGCCCACGCGATCAACGTCCTGTACGGGAACGTGGTGATGGCGGGCATCGACACGGACGTGCCGCTCAAGTACCCGAAGGGCGCCGGCCGGGTCGTCTTCTCCGACTTCCACTCGTACATGCGCGCCATCAGCGACCGCTTCGTTCGCGTGCGCCACGGCGATCTCGACCGGATCGTGAGTCTCCTGCTCCACTCACCACTCCTCCCTTCTTCTGCAGGTCGAGGTGAAGCCCTACGTGCTGGACGATCAGCGCTGCGACGAGTGCCACGGCGAGCTGAGCGACCAGCGCGTGGCGCCCTTCTTCTGCCCGTCGCCCGAGTGTCTCCAGTACTTCTGCGAGAAGTGCTGGGGCGTCCTGCACGCGTGCGGCCGCCGCGCCAAGCACCGCCCGCTCGTCAAGGAGGCCTGAAGCCTCGCCTCTCTCTGCTTTCTGTTCTGAGTCCGTTTGAATAAAATCGTTCAATCGAGCGGATAGGAAAAGGAGTGGTGGGCGAAAGTCGCAGTGCTGGAGCGGCGAGCAGGCGTTCTCCCAATGGGCGGTCGGAACAAGGCGGCAGATGAATTCAAGCTTCCCTTCCGGACGGACGGGCGAGAGACCGAAGCGATCGGAGCAAAAGGAAGACTTCTGATCCCTCCGAACGAGTGGAGTCTCTCGCGCATCTCCCGGCTCCCTTCCGCCTTGGGGACTCCGCGGAAGACTGCGATCAATCCCCCACTTCTTTTCGTCGTACTCGCCGCGAACTGCTCACCAAGTAAATAGGCAAGAGGCTTCTTGTGTGGTCGTTCGAGTGTAAGCGAGTAGAAAGGACAGCCGATCAGAACATCCTTTTAATCAACCAACGAACAAGCAACTCCATTTGTAATTCCCTCACTTCTTCGACTGCTTGGGCAAGCGCGGGCGGAGGAAGTGGGGCGAGCGCACGAACGGCGGCTTCCTCGCGCGGCGGACGGGCGGCGTCTGCGTCTCCATCCCGCCCGCCTTCTCCTCCTTTTGCGGCTTTTCGGCCGCCTTCTCGTCTGAAATCACCCAAAGATCAACGGGAATCCGCGCCCGCACTCACCGCCGGCCGACGTCGTGGGCTTCTGGGTGGGCACGGCCGCCTCGTCTTCCGATGGCTGGTCGGGCGCCTTCTCGTCGGCGATCGCTTGAGGCGCCGTGTTTTCGCCTGAAAGATGGGGCAGTCGGTGAGACGAAGGGAAGAACTCACTGCTCTCATCCGAAGCGGCGGCCGAGAAGTCCAGCCGGCGCGGAATCTTGCGGACGACCGTCTCGCTTAACCACAACCGTGCGGGGCTCTCTGGAACGGAAGATCGAACGGGCTGTCCGGAAGCGCGAACTCACCGTCATTGCGCCACGGAGCGTAGATCTCCTCGCTGTACTCCTTCGACGCGTCGCGAGCAGCCGGACGATCCATCGCTTTGCAGAAGTGGGGAGTGAGGGAGCAAAGGAGCGCCTGCTTTCGGTCGGCAGCGACTGCAGAGAGCGGATTTGCATGAGAGGGCAACAGCGAGAGCACTCACCCATTTCCCGCGTTTCGCAGACCGCCGCTCGGCCGTTCGACTCGAAGATGGCGGACGGAAGCGACGAGGCCACGCCGTCGCCCGTCCCCCGCGTGGGCGAGTGGCGGGACGTCCGCGAGGGCGCCGCCCGCGCCGCCCACCGCTTGCAGGCACCTCTGCCTCCACGGGCGGCCGCTGATGGGCCGCGTGTGGGCGGAGCGGGTCGAATCCAGGCGGCTTTCGTAGAGTTCGCGCCGCCTACCCGCCCGCTCACCGCTCCCATTCAGCAACGAGCGCGAGTACACGGGACGGGCGGTCGGCTTGCTGCTGCTCCTCGTGCAGCTGCTCGCCCCGACCACCGGCTTCACGAACGACTGGCGCCCGTTCGGAGCGGTCGCCCGGCCCGTTCGGTGAGTGCGGGCGGCGAACACACGACCCAGCCGTCCGGCCGTCTTCAGGCAGCGCGAACCTCAAAGACGAGTCCGTCCACGCGTGGGTCGATAGCGGCCTCCTTCGCTTCCTCGGGCTCGAGATTCTCGACTTCTGGGTTCGTTCTTCCCTCTCGCTCCTCCGATCCTCTCCTCCTTGCAGGTCCTCTGCCGCAAGGTGGACCACAAGACGGTCGAGGTGTGAGGGCGGCGGCAGGAGATCTGCGGAATAAACAGACTGCTTCCTCTGTGCTCAGTTCTTTCGTGTTTTTGGTAACGAGCGATCGGTCAACGACCAACTCGCATTGGCCGTTGGTGCTCGGTCACGCGAGACGGCACGCGAGTTAGCCGCCCGCTTGCCGGTGCTCTGCAACGAGGCGGCCATGTCGATGGAGTGCGGCTTTTCCCTCTGCCTCGGGCGTCAAATCGTGGCGGCACGACCTCCCGGCCGACGAGACGGCTGAACGGGGGTGGTTGGTCTTTAAGACGGCCGTGTGAGTGCGCTCCGCCGGGTTCTTCGCTCTTTTCTCCCGCCGCCTGCAGGGCGTGGGGCGAGGAGGCGGCGAAAAACAAATGGACAACGAACTCTTCCGTCTGGTTTATTGTCGGCAATCGAAGGGCAGAAGATTCCACCACAGGGCTCTTTCTTCCACTCATCGCCGTCCAGCTCTTGAGGATGTTCTCCAGCTTCTCGCGCCCCTGGTCGGAGTCGTCGAGCGCAGTGCATTCTGGAAGCGAGGGGGAGTTCAAACGAGAAGAGAGGACTTACGTTGCTCCGACTCGTCCGTTGGTGCTTCCTGGCCGCTTTGCGAGTGGGCAGCGAGGCCGCCGGTCGGGGTGAACGCGATGTCGAGAGCATCGTCCGCTCGCTGCAAGTCGAGAGATCAGTCGGTCGACGGTCAGCGGAGAGAACTCGTCTTCCGACCCGAAGAGACGGACGCTGCGGGTTGGCGCCGACCGAGCAGCGGACGAACTTCTTGGTTGAGAGCGGTCATCGCCTTCGCAACTCCTCGTCTTTCTTCATCGGAGACTTGAGTCGAGTGAGGGTCGGGCGGAGGACTCACCTCCTTCGCAAGTTCCAATGGGCAGACGAAAGGGCGACTGTTGCCCAGCTCGGAGCGGGAAAGGAGCGATGAGCCGCGGCCCATCGGGACTCCTCCTCGACTCACGAGCAGCGGGCTGAAACCCCAGGAAAACGAGTGTCCTCGCTTCCTCCCGAACTCACCGCCAGCATTCGCCCGTCTCGTCGGCAGTCCTCCTCTTTTGCTTCGTCTCGCTGCTCCACGGTCGATCGGGGGAAGGACGTCGACGAAGCAGTGGCTGATCCTCGGCGTCCCCGAGGAAGTGCTCTTGACGATGTTCTCGTAGGTGTCCCACACAAGGAGACGCCGAGCAACTGCAGGAACGCAAAGAGGGATGAGTCGAGAGAGGGAAGAAACTCACCGGCAACTTTCGCCTCCCGCTTCTTCATCGAGAAGACGGTCCCTTCCGTCGACCTCCCGTGTGCTGCAATGAGCGGAAGCGGTGTGGGTTCACTCGCCGAGAACTCACAATTCGGACGGCGGGCGAGAATCCGAAGAGACGAAAGGCGCGGGAGAGCGGAAGGAGCTTGGACCGCTTTGCTGCGTTCACTCGCAAAGGCGGAAGGAACGAGGGGTCCTTGTGCCCGCCTCACCTGCAGAACGGACGGCTTCGCGTATCGCAGGCCCACCGAACGGTCGCCTCGCAGCTGAAGGCACAGAGCGATCATTGGGCTGGAGGAAAGAGGGGAAGCTGACCGTTGGGCGTCGAGTTGCTCGAAGCGGGCAACGCGGCGGCTTGTGCGTCCCCTCGCTCGTCGTTCGCAGCCCGCCTTCTCTCCGTTGGTGCGAGAACTGAAACACGTGGAGGCCGTGAATGACCCCACGACTTCCTGAATCCTCGGTTTGATCGGACGCGGGGCTTCTTCGGAAGTGAGCGGGATCTCCTCGACGATGACCTCCAGCCGCCCCAACTCCCGCCCTTCATCCCCCGAACTCACGTCCCTGGCGACGAGAAGAATCCGAAGAGACGAACGGGGCGAGTGGACGGCGAGCTCCCAGTCCGCCAGCCGACCGACCGCCCGGGCAGCCGCGAGGAACACGAGTGCGAAATGAGCCGACCTCGATGGCCGTTCGCTGGCGGAATGCGCATTCTCTCGGCGAACAGGCGGTTCTTAAGCCGCGATCGTCCAAAACGGATGGCGCAACTTCTCGCCTACACCGAAGCACTCGTTTTGATCCCCTTGTATCGCATCGATGGCCTTCGCTGACCGATTCTAGACGGCAGAAAAGAGGGCAGTCGGGATCATCTGCTTGTTGCAGGCCTGCCTTCTCGTCCCGCAGTACTTTCTCGACTTCGATCACACCTGCCCGCCCACCTGCCGAAGGGCTCGTCGAAAGGGCGGAAGGCGGTGCTCGAAATTCCCACTTGTTCTCCTCGTCGATCAAGGCGCCCCGTCCATCTCCAGCGACTCGTCCACCAATTTGCCGCCCGCTCACCACCGAACTCCTCCGCGAGTTCACAAGCCGGCTGCCGCCCGGACGGCCGCCGTCAAAGAAGGCGAGCGAACGGGAGGCGTGCGCCCGCTTGCGTCGAGCCAGGCGGGCGGTCCGGGCGTTTTTTCGGGGTGTTCGCCCGCTTTCGATGATTTCGGCTGCCGCGTGCGTTGCGGCCGACCGCCATCTTTCCGCGCTGATTTCCCTTCCGCTTTCCGCATCTCCTTTGCGCATTGCCGCCGCCTTCCTCATCGCTTTCGACCGATTTCTTATTGCCGCGCGCGATAGTGTTCGACGAAGAACGAGTTGGAATGCGGCGGCAAAACAAAACCACTTCTCGTTGTCCCGATCTTCTCGAGAATCCAACGGGGGATCGCTTGCGGAGGAGTCGAAAGGTTTTCGTTTCCTCGTGCGTCGACTGTGGACTGCCGTCCACGTGATCGAAGTGATGGTCCGCTGGCGATCGGATCCACACGCCCCTTCGTTGGGGGCAAGGGGTAGGATGCCGGTTTCTGCGTCCCCTTTCTCTCCCTCTGTTCTTCCAGAACTGTCGGCGGGCGGCTCGCAATCGACGAGTCGTGTCGTCTTCCTTTCCATCATCGGGAGTTCTGCAGAGCTCACTGGAATCGATCAACCCGAGCACCCCGAGGCCCGACTGTTCTCGTGGTTGCTCGTCCACCACCTCCTGCTTTCTCGCTTCTCAACGCTCCGAAGTCTGCACTTTCTTAATTTGGCTGTTCTTTCCTCGCCGATCATTCCCGTGCTCTCGTCCACGCGAGTCCAATCAAGACTGTTTTCGACCCCGCTCATCCCCTTTGCTTTCAGGGACACCGCATTGCTGTGGGCCTCAGGTTGGTTTGCCGTTTGACGAACTGAACGGCGGGTTGAAAAAGGAGTGTGGAGGGAGCGAAGAGGGACGTCGGGCAGAAATGCTTGCGTTCACACATCGACGCGCCGTTTCGCCCGATCAGAAAGCAGCGATGACGAGAGTCCCCTGTTCGTGCCGAAGGACAGGAGAGAGCACGCTCCGCTGCGCGCCCACCCACTTCTTGAACGCGGGTGGAGGGTTGAATGCGAGCGGATTGCCGGTGATCGAAAGGGGGCCCTTGCCGTCGTTGTTTTCTGATCGCGGAATGAAGCGGCCGGCTGCACGCTCCTTCTTGCCGTAGAAGAAGCGGCGCCTCGACGCTCGAACGAGCCGAGAATCGTGGCCTCTACTCGAGGGGAGGATGCTCGGCATCGAACTCCCCAAATGCGGCATAAAGATTCCCGCTTCGGAATAAGTCGCCCCTCAACCTCCCTCATCTTCGCATTAGCAAGAAGTGGTCCCCAAACAAGCATGAAAAGTAAGTAACCGCCGCAATCAGGCGACAACGGAGGCACACCCTCAACAAAGCAGCTCAACGGAATAATCCCCGAAGGGCGACGAAAGCAAGCGCGCGTGAAAGTAATCACATTTCAATGAACAATGGCGAATTTATGCCCATTAAAATGGGAAAAAGCGGAATAAAAACTGACATTAATTTATTTCGTGCAGTAAGGGAAAGCAACCACTCGCCGGCAACAATCGTGGTCAAGAAAATAAAAGTGCCTCGCTTCGATTCGAGCAAGTAATTGAAAGGAATTCTGTGAGCAGAAATAGTCGCTTGCCCACTTCTTTTCCTTGATATTGAAAGTAAATGACCAAACGTAACCACGAAACAATCAAGTCCGTCACAAAACAGAACGACCGGAATAAGCTCTTCAACACGCAGTACGCCGAACACCTGCGGAATAATCTTCTCGGGCCTCTTCGATCAGACGATCGTGAATTGAAACAAGTGAGCGACAACCACCGAGTTCCGATTGGCGAGTGGACGGCTTCTGGGAGTGTTTTGGACGTCCACTCGTTTGGGTGTTCAATTCGCCTCCTTCTTGCTGCATTTCTCTCGTGTTTCCCGCCGATCCCCCGAGTTCCGCTTTCCGCAAGCAGGCGGCCGAATGCGGCGAGCGGCAAGACGGGCGGCGTGCGTCCTTCTCCGCCGCTTGCCGTCCGCCGCCTCGCTGCCCGCCGCCCCGTCCTCCCGCGTATAAAAGCCGGCCGCCCGCCCGCCGCCCCCACCGTCGACTCCAGTCGTCACCCAGCGCTCGTTCTCCGCACTCCCCCACCCGCTGATCGACCGACGATGTCCGGCCGCGGCAAAGGAGGAAAGGGCCTCGGCAAGGGCGGCGCCAAGCGACATCGCAAGGTCCTCCGCGACAACATCCAGGGTGAGTTCTTCCTTCTCTCCTCCCGTTCATCCACCTCTCTGCAGGCATCACCAAACCGGCCATCCGCCGCCTCGCCCGCCGCGGCGGCGTGAAGCGCATCAGCGGTCTCATCTACGAGGAGACCCGCTCCGTCCTCAAGGTCTTCCTCGAGAACGTGATCCGCGACGCCGTGAGTCCCCCGCCCTCAACACAACAACTGCTGACTGTTGCCGCCGTTCAGGTCACCTACTGCGAGCACGCGAAGCGCAAGACCGTCACCGCCATGGACGTGGTGTACGCCCTCAAGCGCCAGGGCCGCACGCTCTACGGTTTCGGCGGCTGAGCGCCCGCCCACCCGCCCGTGCAGAACGACCGCTCATACTGGCCGTCCAACTAGTCACCTCTGATCCCAAACGGCCCTCATTTAGGGCCACAAATCAGCGGAGGTGTGGTGGAAGGCGTGTGGATGAATAAACTCGTTTGTTTGATCGGAGATGCGCGTGTTTGTTGCTGAAATTCGTCGAAAGGAAGAGTGCGAGCGGCAGGTGGACGGGCAAAAAACGGCAGAGCACGGTCTTCCTGGTGACCTCCGCTTTGTCGAGTGATCGAAATTAACGAGAGCTCGTGTTGTCCGTGTCGTCGTTCTAAACCGAGGAAACGCGCGGATCGCAAGCAGTCCGGCTGTTGCCGACCGTCTGAAAATAATCGAGCAAAAAGTGCCCGTTCG
>JAMPIO010000516.1:0-28821 GCA_024699865.1 Aphelenchoides fujianensis | reverse complement strand
CGGCGAGGTGTTCCGTGCGGTTGAACGTTGTTTCGTTCAACATTTTCCGTCCAGAATTCCGGTCAAATGTCGAAAAAAGGTGCGTGCAATCGGCGGTGGTTGTTGAATTCGTGATGAGCGGACGGCTGGAAGAAGACGGAGGAGCGGAATTTTAAAGGCGACGATGGAAGAGTCTCGGAATGTCGACGACAAAGCGAAACCCCTGCTTCTTGATCGCGATTTCGCCCGCAGACGGGCGGAAGGGTCCGAGGCGTTGGGTTCCCGGCGCGATTTCTTGCGGCTTGGCGGCCGGCCGTCTGCGATCGGCGAGGCGGCCGGCCGCCGCGCGCATTTCCCACCGCTTTCCGCCGCCCAGACGGTCGAAAAATCGCCGCCTTTCTCCCGTTTTCCCCCCGCATTTCATCACTTTTGCGCGGCTTTCAGGCGGCCCAATGCAAGTGCCCTACCTGCTCGACTTCCTGCAGTCGCTGAAGTCCGCGCAGCTGGACGATGCGGTCGACCGTCTGCACTACTTGAGCACGACCGCGCTGCTGACCTTCTTCGCCCTGCTGATCGGCTCGAAGCAGACCTTCGGCGAGCCCCTCTCGTGCATGTTGCCCCCGCAGTACCCCGGTTCGTTCGGTCCCCTCTCGTCCTCGTTTACCTCTCTTTCTTTCCAGGCGCTTGGAACAAATACGTGCACCAATACTGCTACGTTTCGGGCACCTTCCACACGAACAGCGGATCGTACATGGACCACTTGAACCCGCGCCAATCGCTCGACTACTACCAAGTGCGTCCTCCCCTCTCTTCCGTCCATCACTCGCTTCTTTCAGTGGGTCCCGTACGTGCTGGCCGTGCAGGCCTTCTTCTTCTACGTGCCCCACCTCCTGTGGCTCTGCTTCATCGGCATCTGTGGTCGGTTGGCCCCCCTCTTCTCCACTCTGCCCTCTCGTTTAGACGTGGACTTCAAGATGGCGGTGGAGCGCTGCGTGGAGGCCCAAAAGAAGTCCAACGCCGACCGGCAGCTCGTGATCGAGGACGTCGCCGTCCGCCTGTTCGAGGCGCAGCGGATCGGCGGCCCCAAGACGACGATGGGCACGCGGGCCACCATCTTCTACCTGCTCTCGAAGATCCTCAACCTCACCAACACGCTCGCCCAACTGATCCTCCTCAACTACTTCGTGGGCGACCGGACGTTCTTCTGGCCCGTGCGGGTTCGTTCTCCCCTTCCCTTCTCCTCTCCACTCGCTTCTTCTTGCAGATCGTGATCGGGGCGATTTGGGGCGAAGGCTGGGAGACCACCGGCTTCTTCCCGCGCATCTCCTACTGCAACTTCGAGACCCTCGCGATGGGCAACAACATGCAGAAGCACATGGTCCAGTGCGTTCTGGTGAGTTCCCCGCGGTCTCCTTCTCAACTCCCGCCGCTCGTTGCAGATGATCAACATGCTGAGCGAGAAGGTGTACGTGATCGCGTACGGATGGCTGTTCTTCCTGCTGCTCGTGACGCTGCTCAACCTCTTCCTCGCCGTCCACGACCTGTTCGTGGCCTCCGACTTCAAAAAGCAGCTGGGCCGCTACTGCGCCGAGCAAGTGGAGAATCGTGAGTTCTCGATTGACCTCTGCACTCACTCCCTCCCTCCCGTTCGTTCAGACCCCGACCCGAAGAAGTTCGTGGACGTGTTCCTGAACGCGGACGGCCTCCTCCTGCTCCGCTTCGTGTGGGACCACGCGGGCGGGCTGACGGCCTCCGAGTTGGCCGCCCGTCTCTTCGGTCTGTTCGTCGTGGACACGCCGCTCAAGGAGATCCGCTCCTACGGTTCGTTCCCCTCTTCTCCTCCTCAATCGACCTCTCGATTGCAGCGGGCAAGAGCGAGAACAACATGAACAAGACGTCCGACGACTCGGGCATCGCCCACCACGAGACTGACCAAACGATGAAGAACGGTGAGTCTTCCCTCTTCCTCTCCATCCTTCTGATCGTCCCGCTTGCAGACCACCGCCTTCTGCCGTTCGGTCGAGGATCCAACGCTTGAACCAATTCCGCCTGTTCCCATCGCCACGAAGATCCTCCTCGTTTATCTCGTGTCCATACGCGTCCCATTTCGCTTATTTCGTCGTCCTTCCGTGTGTATAATAAGAAGAGAAAAGAACGGAACGATAAAGAGATTGGTCTACTGAGTGGTGGGCATCAAACGTCCTTTTTATTCCTCCTTCTTCCACCAACAATCACAGACGGCGGGCGGGATCCTCGCCGTTGGCGGGTGGGCGGCGGACGAGCGGCAGGTCGTCGAGCGGCGACGGCATGTGGGCGAACAGGGCGCACACTTTGATCCACGTGGCCTGCATGATGAGGGCGCGCAGCTGGGGCACGATCGAGACCATCGTGAAGGGGCAGGAGCCGGCGAAGCGGTGGAACTGAAAGTGCGGGAGATCAGCCTCGTTTCTGCGCGTTACTCACTCCGCGGTGTCCGTGGTGGAACTTCTGCTTGGAGGAGCCGAAGCGGGTGCCCATGAACACGTAGGCGGGGAAGCAGGCGTCTCGCTGGCGGATTTCGAAGTCCAGGACGGGTTTCTGCAACGAGAAGCAGCAGTCGACGGCCGCCCGCCCGCCCACTCACCACTTCGCGCGTGACCTGCGAGCAGACGAGCCGCTCGACCGCCTTCAGCCGCAGGTCGTAGGCGTCGCGGTTGGCGCGGCGCGGGTGCGGGCGGCTCTTGTTGTTTTTGGTCCACTTGGCGGGCGCGGTGGGGCTGCCCGCCTGCTCGTCGTCCGTCGAGTACACCTGCTCGGCGGGCACCGGCCGCGGGTTGAAGACGAGCGTCCAGCCGGGCGTCCCGTCCTCCTCCGCCAGGTCGTCCACGTCCGCGTAGCCGGCGCGCACCGTCTCGCTCGAGGGCACGATGTCGAAGAAGTGCGGGTAGAAGGGCTCGTTGCGCACGCGGCGGAGGTCCTCGTGGCTCAGCGGGAACGGCTGGTCGCCCTCGTCCTCGTCGCTCCCGATGCCCGGGTCTTCTGCGACCAAAGGGTGTGAGTGGGCGGTGCGGAGGAGGAGAGCTCACGGTTCTTCGGTTCCAGTCGCTTCGGCCAGAACTGCCGCGCCGTCCGCCCGTTGGCGCGCATCGCCCAGAGCGCGCCGTGCGCGAAGCGGATCACGAATTGGGTCGGCCACTGGCGAAGGAGCTCCAAAAGGTTCAGGTACGAATCACACGCGGCCTGCAATCCCCCGGGATGATCACGAGAGCGGGAAGTGGACACTCACTTTGGAAATTGTGTCGTCCATGCGGACGTTGCGGCCCGTCGCGTCCGGGATTGAGACCACCAACTCGAAGCACGTGTCCGCGGGGTTCACGCCCCGCAGTCGCGCGAGCAAATTGTTCGCCAGGAGCTGGGCGAACAGCTCCAGGCGGCTGAAAGCAGAGGGGATGAGTAGGGGAAGGAGGGGTGGGGGAAGAACTCACTATCTGGGCACCTTTTCGAGCAGAAACGAAGTCAGGAAGTTGGTGGTCTCAATGACAAGCCGCACGACCTCCGCCTCGTTCCCGTCGCGCGGCCGGTACGGGGCGCTGCGGGCCACGTGCAGCATGGCGGCTTCTTCCTGCGGTTCGGACTCATCGCCCGATTTGTAGTCCATTCGATCGGCTCCGCTTTCGACGACGTCCGCTCGCGAAAGTGGTGCAAGCATACAATGGGCTCGGCGGCCGTCCGGGGCTTCGAATTCGAACGATCCTGCCCCATGCATGCAAATTGCATTCAAATTCGCAGTAAGTACACGTGTTTACTGCAGGTCGAAGATGAATGACCGCTCGTTGATCTGCTCATTCCACTGATCATCACTTCGATTGATTGCAGCAAGCGATCAACAACAACAGACGGTCGACGGCGAGGGTAATCTCTTGGGTTCATTCGTGACCAGTAGGACGAGAAAATCAAAGAAACAAATGCAAGCAATCGCAGAAGCATGGGAATCGGTAGATCGTTTGAGGAGTTGAGATCCGTGGAGACTCGTGGGCGTTCAAGCCGCCGCCCAACCCGCTTTTTCGTTTTTCTCGCCGTCCTCCGTCACGAAGACGGCGGCCTTCTTCGTCTCGTCGAACTCCACCCGAGTGTAGGCGGCCGGCTCGGCGGTGGAGAAGCAGCAGAAGACGAAGACGGCCTGCAAACACGCGCCCATCACTCCCGCTCGCTCATTCGGCAAACGAACCGCGAAGAGGCCGACGGCCGTGATCAGGAAGATGATCCGCCATTCGGAACGGGAACTCGCGTCCGTGACGAAGACCGCGACGAGGGCGGGGCCGAGGAAGAGCGTGATGCATTTCAGGAATTGGCAGGAGGCCACGACGAAGTGGGAGTACTGCCTAAAGGGATGGGGGTGAGAGGAGAGCGCAGGGAAGGAAGATTACCTCGAGTAGAGGGTGGCCGCCTTGTAGAAGCCGCCGCTCGCCGCCCCGGTCACGATGTTGACCGCCGCGAAGCCGACGATCGGGAGGATGGGCATCGAGGCGGGCATGAAGCTGATCGACGTGTACGCGATGCCCGCCCCGCCCACGGTGATCGTGTTGAAGAGGATGAGCTTCGCGTTCTCGCTCATGAACCTGCAGCCCCCAAAGGATGAAAGAAGACAGCAGAAGGGAGGACTCACGTGATGCTGTCGCTCAACGTCCCGCACACCAACCGGACGGGGATCTGGACGAGGCGAGAGAGCGCGGAGAAGTGCCCGGTTTCTTCGGCAGAGTACCCCAGAACGTTCTTGATGTAATACGGCGAGTAGACGGCGAGGAAGTTGGTCGAGAAGATCTCCATGAAAGCGGACATCCAAATCGACCAAATTCGCACGTCCGTCAACAGCGCCTGGAGAGAAAGAGGTTAGTGGAAAGAAAGAAGGAGAAGTGGGCACCTTGTACGGAATGCTCTTCGTTCCGTCGATCTGATCCTGGTTCTTGTTCCGTTGGATCTTCTCCAGCTCCACCGGCGAGACCTTCGCGGATTCGTGCGGGCGGTCGGAGTAGACGAGCGACCAGAGGACGAAGACGACCAATCCGCTCGCCGCGTGCACGTAGAAGACCATCGGCCAGCCGCTCGAGCTCTTACAGATCTGAACGGCACGAATGCAAAGGAAAGAAGGGGCATTACTCACGAGGCCGCCGATCGAATTAGTCAGAGTCGAAGACAGTGGGGAGTACGACGTCAACACGCCCAAAAACAAGCCGTTCTGCTTCAGGGACGCCCAGCTCGAACACAGCGAGCCCACGGCCGCAAAGTCCGCAGCATAAGAGACGCCCTCCAATCGATTGGAGTGATCAAAAAAAGAAGGACGGCGAACTCACTTGCAAGAAACGGAAGAAGAGGAGGGCGTAGAGGTGGAATTGGGCGGCCATCGGCATCAAGGCGGTGGCCACGACCGAGAGGATGCCCGCAGCAAAGAACGGCCACTTGGCCCCAATTCGAACGTAGGCTTCGGAGAAGGGCAGCATTCCGATGGCCGTTCCCACGCCCACCGCCCAGTTGATCAGCGAGATCTCGTACGGCGTGTAATCGAGCGGGGTTCCGAACAGGTGCTGCAACCGAGAGATGAACGAGTGGAAGACAAAGAGAACACACCTCTCCGCTCTGGTTGAACGCGTCCGTCGACATACACACTTGAGCGATGTTAAAGGCGAGCATGTTGGACGAGATTGAAGTCAGACAAAGGCACCCGATCCCGAGGATGAAGTAGCGGTAGCGATGCTCGAACATGTGGCCCATCTTCTTCGTCGAGAGCTGAACGAACCAAATAAATCGAAGAGGCGACGAGCAAGAACACCGGCGAGTAGCCTTAAATATTCGCGACAACTCGGCCCGCGCGCGGCAATAAAACAATCGACCGATTTCCCGACAGTCGCGAACGAGCGATCATGATCTTCCACAGTGCTCCCACTGCTTGAGGTCACCGAAGGGCGTCGTTTGAACCGTCGGCGAAGACGAGCGGTGAGTGTGCGCTCGTAAATTTGCGCAAAGCCCCGATCGGCGCTGATCGATCGCGGCGGCGGCAATTCGAAACGTTCGTCGGCGGCACACGACGCGCGGACTCCTCGACGAACAGCCGTTTCCCAACCGAAGACGGTCGATCGGCGGGTCGTAAAGGAGGCCGACCGGAAGTCGGAAGGGCGAAGTTCCCCCACGTCCGCCTTCGCTTCGTCATTCCACGCCCGGGTACGAAATCGGGTCGGAAGTGAACAAACCGAAAGAATTCAGTAGGTGACTACGATCGCGCGGGCAACGAGTGTAACCCCCAAGTAAACAAACAATCGAAATGGAGGCGGTTCTCTCGCTTGATCACTCCGCTTGAAACGGCGAGCAGCCGACGGAGATCTCCGTAGAGACCGCCGGCGATCAACCGCCGTCTCGCTGCTTTTAACGGCGGCCGGGGGATTTCGGGGGCGAACGCGCGCGGAATTCCGGCCCACTGCAAACAAATCGGAAGGAATTCGCGGTCCACAAACCGCGAGCAGAATTGCGACCGCCCACGTCCGCCGCTCGCCCGTTCGTCTCGACCGAACGGCGAAGCAAACAGACGGGCAGAAGAAAGGTGTGAATTAAAATGCGAGGTTCGCGACTCGAACTCCCTCGTTCCTTCTCCGTGATTCTTTGGTCTTTTGGGCGGTGGTATGCTGAGTGTTCCGCCGTTCCTTTGGTTGAGTGTTCGCAGCATTCATGCTCCCTACGTCGCTGGATCTCCGTTTCTACAAGAGTTGATGAAGTCGGTGTGATTAAGGCGTTCAACAAACAAGCTTCAGGAACGCGGCTCTCGATCAACTACCCACTTTTAAGTGGGTTCGTGACGCAAGGCACCAAAATAAGTTCCTTTCATCCACTTACTCGCGGATCGATTGCGGAGATCAAGGGGTCCAGCGAGTCCAAGCGCCCAACTTCTTTCGTTGCGGTAAATCGGGCAGTGATCCGGGGGAAAAGTGGGTTGTTTGCTCAATCCACTTTCGAGGTGATCACTGAAGTGTGTTCTTCGAGTGTTCGACTTCGAGAGCACACGTCATCGTTCAGACGTTCGCTTGCTTGTGACTTCCGCAATATCGTGAGGAATGGAGACGATTTATTCACCCGAACGAACAGAATAGAAGTGTGTGCCTAATGGTTGTTGACAAGAAAGAGGAAGCTTTAGGACTTGGAGAAGAGGTCTTTGAACTGATCGCGGAGCTTGTTCTTCTGCACCTTCCCGATGAAGTTGCGCGGGTAGTCGTCGACGAAGAGGTAGCGTTTGGGTCGTTTGTAGTTAGCGAGCTTCGACTTCACTTCGGTCTTCAGCTTCTCGGCGAGCCCCTCGGACGAGGCGCCCTCCTTCGCGCGGCAGACGGCGACGACCGCCTCGCCGAAGTCGGGGTGCGGGACTCCTGCAAGCGAAAGGGATGAAAGAGCAAGGAGAAGGACAGGGCGGACCGATGATCGCGACCTCGTGGACCAAATCCAGCTGGTCGATCGTGTCCTCGACCTCCTTCGGGTACACGTTGAAGCCGCCGCTTATGATCATGTCCTTTTCTGAACGAGAAGATGGATTGAGTAAGTTCGCTCGTGCTTCGAACCTCGGGCCATGATCTTGTAGTAGCCGTTCTCGTCCCGCTCGCCCACGTCGCCCGTTTGGAAGAAGCCGTCGCTCGTGAACTCCTTCTTCGTCTTCTCGGGCAGCTTCCAGTAGCCTTTGAACACCTGCAAGCCGGAGGATGAAGAGCGAAAAGATCCCTTCGTTCACTCACACTCGGGCCCTTCACTTCGATCCCGTTCTTCTCGCCCAATCGAACCTCCGTTCCGGGCACGGGGACGCCCACCGAGCCGGGCACTCGCTTCGACTCCTCGTACGGGTTGGAGATCGAGACCAGGGCTGCAGCGAGGAGCAATGACCGCTTCGATCGACACAAACGACTCACTTTCGCTCATCCCGTAGCGCTCGAGGATCGGATGGCCGGTGTGCTTGCGGAAAGCCTCCCACACGGCGGCCGTCAAGGGCGCGCTGCCGCAAATGAAGACGCGGATGTTCTTGAAGGCGTCTCGGTTGAAGGCTGTCGTGTCGCTCATCAGTCGCGTGTAGAACTGAAACATGTTTATCAGTGCTAGCCAAACGGAAGACACTTGCTGTTGGCACCCCGATGAACACAGTCGACTTCGGCATCCACTTGAGCGCGTCGTGCAGCTCGAACTTCGGGCGGAAGATTTGCGTGGACCGGGACATGAGAGTGGCGCCCATGCAGACTAGAATTGAGAGTCAGAAACAAATGAAAAAGGAAGAAAACCCACCAATTAGTCCGTGAATGTGATAGAACGGGAGTCCGTGATAAAGGACGTCCTTCTCCGTGAACTTCCAGATGTCCGCCAGAACCTCCGAGTTGCTCGTGAGGTTGCCGTGCGTGAGCATCGCCCCTTTCGGCAGTCCTGAACGAGAGCATTGAGGGAAAAAAAAGGATGAATGGACTTGCCGGTCGTTCCAGACGTATAAAGAATGACCGCGTCGTCGTCCTTGTCCACGCTCTCGCACTCGAGGATTGGCTTCTGCCCGTCCGCCTCCTTGGCCAGCACTGAACAGAAGATCGATGAGATGGCCGGCCGAAGGAAAGAGCTCACCGTTCTCGTCGACCACGTGGCCGATCGCGTTCGTGAACTCGCGATCGCCGGCCGCCTCGCACGTGACCATCAGCTTCGGCTCTCCGTCCTGCACTCAACCAGTCGCATAAAGGATACAAAAGAGGACGTACATTGACGAAGTGCTTGGTCTCTTTGGTGGTGTAGCCGGGATTCAAGGGGATGTAGACGGCGCCCAACCGTAGCGTGGCGAAGTACAAAGCGGCGTTGTCGAGCGTCTTGTTCGTCCGCGAGAGCAGGCGGTCGCCTTTCTGAACAAAACAAGTCCCAGTGGATTGATCGAATGGAGAGGACGAACCTGCAGCTTGTACTTCGAAGAGAGCAGAGCCGCGTATTGCCCGATCCGGTTGTTCAGCTGGTCGTACGTGAGGAGCTGCTTCTCGTCGCGCACGAGGACCGGCCGCTTCGCAAAGTCCTGCTCGGCGGTCCGCTCGAAGAGGCCGGCCGCCCGCACAAAGTTGCCGTTGGAACGACGGGCGGCGTGCAGAAAACTGCGAGATTTCAGCATTTTTAAGCTGAAAACAAAGTGAAATGAGTCGAATTTCGCGATTTAATTGCTCGCAAGACAAGGGATCAAACAAACTCGAGTAAACTGCAATAATTGAGCCAAATTCCTGCGTAAACACGCGCGACAATGATCGCATTTGCTGGTTTGGGCGCAAAAAGACGGAAAAAAGCGGCGAACTCATGTTTTTTCGCCCTTTCGCAGTCGCTTTCCGTTCAGCCGGCCGGCCGCTCGAGTGAGCGCCCTGACCTCCGCTCTCTTCCTTGCGTTCCGCGTGCTCGTTCTTTGGATCCGAAGGTCGACGAGCGGAGCGGAAGATCGAATCAAAGGAAGAAGACCATCGGGATCGTTTGTGATCAAGTCATGAGTGAGGATTCCACCCCACTCCTCTCATTTTATTCTCCACCGAACACAAGTGATCGAAGATCGTCGACGATCTTCGTTGAAGAGCGAACTCGCCGCCGTCATTTTGTTCTCTGCGCACAACTTCGCCGACCGGCCGCCTGTTCCCAATTGTTTATCGAGCGAACGACGAGGAGAGCGGAGAGTGAGGCGGGCGGCGTTGGGCGAATCGCGTGGACGGGAGCACAAATCGGAGTGATGTCAAGCGATCACTTGCACACGGAAGAAACTTGTTCGAATAAATAAGTAGACGAAAGAATTGGTGTGTTCAGCAAACGGAGAGACGAATGAGATTGAGTTGAGATTCGAACGGCGAATTCGAACAACGGCGGGCGGACGGGCAGAAAGCACAAGGATCCTCTTCGAACGACAAAGAAGAAGAAGACGGTAAATGCACGAGTGAATACCATGACAGTCAAAAGAACAAGAGGGAAAGGCGTGTCAAGTGCCGGCGGGCGGCGGCGTTCGTTCGGCCTTTGATTCTTTGGCTTTCGGCCGCTCGAATTTGAGGTTGTCGTAGTCCTGCGTGATTGTCGGCCTCCGGATGGTCACGTGCTGCCCGTCCGCCTGATCGTAGAGGTTCTCCAGGTCTTCGTTCTGCAATCCAGGAATGAGGATTGAAAAAGAAGATGAAAGAACGCACTCCTCCATCGCCACCCTCGAGGTCCACTCCCTCGTCCGCGTTCGCATCGAGGTTCTGGTTCACGCGCAGCTGCTTGATCGTTCGCTTCAACTGACTGGCCTTCTTTCTAAACGAGCAAAAGAACGAATGAGGAGGATGTCAGAGAAGAGAGGTACTTGGGAAGAGAAAGGAGAACGAGGGAGGAGGGAAGAAGACCGAGCAGGAGGAAAACGGGAAGCACCGCGAACCGAAAACAGAGTATCGCCATGTCGTTCGCTTCAACTGACTGGCCTTCTTTCTAAACGAGCAAAAGAACGAATGAGGAGGATGTCAGCAGAAGAGAGCGTACTTTTCGCGGAAGTAAAGGAAAGCGAGAACGACGGCGAGGAGGGCGAAGAAGGCGACCGAGGCGATGCCGAGGGACAAATCGGGAACGTCTATTCCGTCTGAACCTGAGAAAATCCACGAGCTATTCGTCCATTTCAGCTAGAAGGCGGGGGCTTACCGGAGGTCGTGGCCAACGTCTGTTTGCAATGCTCGCCCATGTACCCAGTTGTGCACAAAGGCAATGCCTTCCCTTCAGTTGTCTAAAAGCAGAAAGGATAAGAAGGCTTCTTCTCGTTTACCGCAGACCTTCAAATACAAGCCCTCATTGCGGCAGTTGTTCGCCCTCGGCACTTGTGGCCCCGTTGGAGAGTCGGGGCTTCCGCGAGCGCGTGGAACCTCAGCGGACGTACGCGGAACTCCTGGTCCTCGTCGACGGGCCGCCAATCGAAGATCTCCTCGCCTTTGTTGGAACTCAAGTCTGGGAATCTGAAAACAGAACGCTAAAAAAGAGCATCGAGTGACCACTTTCGCATCTTCTGGACGAACCCTGGCGGCCTCTCCGGTCTTGCGTGATGTTCCGCTGGTTCCTCGTCAAGAAGATACTGTCCCGTTGAAGCCGCTGTCCTGCACGAAAACGGACTCGAACGGACGCCTCGCGCGGCAGTGGACGAACGCGTGCGGCGCGGTGAGCGGCTCGTCTGAAAGAAGCAAGTAGGTTCCGATCGATCCCTCTTGCTTCCCGCCGCTATCAACACTTCCGGCGAATTCCGCTTGCTTTCTTGACATTTGAATCCCATTCCTCTCGCTTTTCCACTTCCTTCTAATTAGAATTTCTGGTGTTTAGCATGAGGAATCGCCCAGATTACACGCCGCTTATCGATAGAACTCACTGGACGAAAGGCTGAGTCGTAGACGGGCAGCAGGGGGTCACCCATTGGACGCTCTGCAAGCACAATGAAGTGGACCCATGTCTTTGAAGTAAACGATAGCCAAACGCGTGAACCAAACACGAATTCTAAGCACGGATGATCCCTTCTCACAGCTGGAAGGCGAGACGTCGCAAAGCGAAGGTTAAACGTCGCAGAAGAATACACGGGCGGGAGCGAGGGAAGTGCAACTGTTGCCCGTTACGCGCAATAAAATCGAGCGGGCGGCGAGCGGATCAATCGGACGTTTCAGCGGGATCCCCACACGACCCTCCGGTGGTCAAGCGAGCGCGAAATGCGGCGAACAGGCGGAGCGCAGCGGAAGGCGGAGGGATGAGCCGTTTTTCCGATTTCATCAACGATTTCCTCCGTTCGGCGGCGATCAAAATCGCCGAAGATCACTAAAAGTGGAGGAATCATAAAACGAAGACGCCCGTCGTTTCCCACGAACAATCCACGAAGCCGCGACGTGAGTCATTGAGACAAACGATCGTCTAACTTGGATTGGCCTTCGGGGAGCGCGAGGAAGGAGGTAGAAGTGCGTGAAGGATGATGGAATGAGCCAAATGGAACTCGTTCCCACTCCCTTCATTCCCGGTCGGGCTTTCGGGTCGAACTCCGATCTATTTTTGCCTTAGCTCGAATGGGCGCCTCGTCATCCCGATCGGGTCGCCGCGCCCATCGATCCGAAGACGTGAGCAATGGATTGGCGCGTGCAAGCGGAGACGACCCCAGCAATCCTCGAAGGCAGAAGGGAGAGGACCCGCATTTGTTTTCAACGACCCCAAAACAACGCGACTTCCCGCCGCTTCCCGCCGTCGATCACTCCGCCGCGGCCAAGCCCGCGCTTCTCGGCCGGCCGCCCCGCAAGTGATAAGCGGGCGGGGCGGGCGGCCCACGAGGCGGGCAGCTCGTCGCGTCTTCTCGCCTTTTATGTCGGCGGAGAAATTCGAAACGATTGCCGGCGACAAACACTCACGCTCCACTCACTTTATGGCCGCCTTCTCACTCACTTCAAACCGCCCGCGGAGAATGAGCGATGAGTGGAGCAACCCCGTCAAGCCTTCTGTACTTTTTTGAAGCAGGGGATTTCCACACCTAAAGGACACGTTTCCTTTGCGGCTCGTTGCATCATTCGAGGAGAAGAGTCCAGAATTTGGAGTCACAAACGAGAACGACAGGCAACACAACAAGTCTGCGCTCATTGTCAGCGCACAAAACAGACAGAAAGCATTCCCCGTGGATTCAACGGCCTCTTCGTCGTCGGTCGACCGAAAGAAGTGAGCGTTTGACCCGAAAGTGCGCAAATTCGAAGGTGCCCGATGGCCGCCGGCCGCCGCGTGCGCTCCGCCGATCGGCCCACGAGCTGGCTAACAGTGCGGGCGAGCGCCGAGTGAGCAAACAACCGAGCCCGACGATCGACCGATCGAAGCACAGCAACGAAGAAGGAAGAAGTTACAAACTCAAAGAACGCGCGACAATCCTTGAACTCCGATGGGCGCAACTTCCGGAGCGAAATGTGGAAGGCGCGTCCCGAGGAATTCGCGACGATGACGCACCGCCAAGGCCGCCCGAAACAACGTGCTCCTCCTCCCGCCCTTCTCGCCTCCGCACTCCGAACGGAACTCCCGTCGATGAGTCACGAAGAAGGCGGGAAGTGAACGTCGAATGGTCGATGGCCAACGGCTCGCAGCGGGTCTTTGCGGATGTCTGCACATTTATACTCGAGGATGAAAGAAGAAGGTTGGAATCCGTCGGTTATTATTGGCCATTCGAACGTCACTATTGTCGTGTTTTGCTCGCCCCTTTCGTTCTCACTTTCGTTCGGTTTATGTCGAAATGCCAACGCTCGTTCGTCCGTTCGATTGCGAATTCCGGAGGAGAAACCCCCTGCGTTCCGGAACACGTGGGAACTTCCGCAAGCCGCGAATGTTTCGGATTTTTGCGTCACGGCTGGAAGGCGGGGCGCCCGCTTGCGGACGTTTCGATCAATCAGCGGCCGCTGACGCACTTTCGGCCCCCTCCCGCAGTTTGTCTTTTTGTCGGCCGGCCGGAAACGAGCGACGACTCCAGTGATCACTTTTATTCTTACTGGCGGTCAACATGAACGAAATTTGTACTCCAATCGAAGAAAGGTGGCCAACAAAAATGGAAAGCTATTTTCTGGGCAAGCTTTCCACTGTTCCCCATTCTGCTGTAATCCATGCGAACGAGAAGACGACGAGCAGAAGGTTCCAAGTCACGTGTATGGAGGCGCCGTTGCAGAGGTCCTGATTCCGACAGTAGGACCACTGAAACGAGCTACCAGTCGAGCAAACAACCTATTCACTCACGATGGTCGTCTTCTGGATGCCGTCGGCAGTTCGCTGAGCTCCGGGCGTCTTGTCTTCGTACGTCTGGCCAGAACGCGGGACTTCTTGCGTTCCGTGCATGTTCCGGTTGGCGCAAATGCGGACGAACGTTTTGTACGCTGTACGCATTGCCCTGGACATTCATCTCATACGAAACTAAAAGGAACATTAGAGCAGAAGGGAGAGGCGAAGAACAAACCCGTCCGCTTGGCGCAAATCTCGCCCGGCTTGCAAACTTGCGCCTCGCCCGGATCCCAGACGGTCGGCAGCCGGCTGAACTCCTCGCCCACGTCCGACGTGTTCCAACCTTCGAGCAGGTGGCGGGCGAAGGCGGGCACGTACTCCTCGTTCGTGCACACGAAGACACTTCATCGTCAAGTTGGCCGCTGAACGAAAGGGAGTGAGGGCACCAATGAAGAGTGGACAAACCCAAGCCGGTCAACCCGAACGCGTTTCCGTTGGCTTCGACCAGGCGAGCACTCAAGAAGACGAAGAAAAGCAGCACAAAGTTCGATCGCATTTTGCTGGCAATAGGAGGATCGTCAGAATCCAGCGGTTTCTGCTCGGTTTTATCCGCCGCAGTCGACCGGCAGGGCGGAGTTTCGGCACGCGATCTCCTGCCTGCCCAGATCCGAAAAGCGGCCGCATTGAACTCCGCACTGCCGTACTTTGGCCGAAATTAACGGCCGCTTGTTCGTGAGGCAGCCGGCGACTACGGTGCTCAATTCGCTCGACTAATTGGCGGTTTGTGTACGGCGGCCAATTACCCCGCTTTTCACCGCTAATAGGTGGCAATTCGGGTGTTATTCGGGCGTTCGAGACGCACGAAGGCGGTTGAAAATACCCCTCCGCCGACTTTCCAAACTTCTTTGAGTTTGGACAACCGACCAGACGCTAGCCGACCATAAGCTCTTGTTTATTCCAACGTGTTTACAAAGTGGATCGTTGCAAGGATGTAAGTAATTACGAGGTGTCAAAAAACGAAAGGATCAACGAAATCACATAATATCAATAATAGTTGGCGGTAAAATACTTAGCGAATTTTTCACGTGTCACGAAATGAAACCTTGCTAGAGGAAGGATGAACAACGACAAATCCGTTGAGGTAAGGGTTCTAGTCGGTGGCGTTCAGAAAATGAAAATGCCGGAAAAATTTTTGGTGGGAATTTTTACCGTAACCCGCAACATCCGATGTAGCGCGCGTTGTGGGTGGCGTGCGGGGCGTGGGTGGTATCAATCGATAGGAGGTGGTGAGGCGAGTCGATTGGTGCAGAATTGGTTAGGTGTAGTCAACGGGTTGAGTGGATACAACTAACGATGTATGTTGATGTCGCGCAGTTGACATCAACGCTTATAGCACGCCACTGGGTGGTCGTGGGCGGGTGGGAGTGGGCGCAATCGACGCGGTTTAATGCGGGCAACGTTTTTGTAGTGACATGCGTAGCGCGGAAAAACCTTAGTAGCGCAGTAGAAGTCATTAAAGTGTAAGTAGTGGGTCTAAAGGGTCAATTTTTTGTTGTGAGTGGTCAGTATGGGTGTCAATTAACTGGAAATCATGCGCGGAACATGGCTAAGACATCAGCAGCACGTTTGGAGGTAGCTGACGTAGGCGGAAGCCGCGGGGGCCGGTAGGCCCCCGCCAATGGTCAGGGTCTGATCGGGACGTGTGCTTTCGATTGCGTGTGGGATTGATGATGCCGGCGCTTAACCGTCTCGCTCAGCCCTAGCACTGTTCAAGGCCGCAGGCCTCCGCCACGCCCACGCATTACCACACAATTCGACCGCATTTCCACCGTTTTTGACCAAATTTGAAGTGGTTTTCGACGCAGGCAAAGCCCAGCAACAGACGCAGGCAAAGTCGAGCAACAAAGTATGGCGCCGCAGGCCCCTATCGAACGAACAGAGCAATCGAATCATCATAATTGACGGGCGTGTCATGTGCGAACGAAGAGTAGGAATGAAGACGAAGAACTGAGGATTGATTTGTTGTGGCTAAGTGCTTATCAAGGTAGTGGGTGGGGCGTTCAGGTAGTCTCTTGAAAGAGGTTTTGGAAGTACAAGTCCACCTTGAACGTTTGGAAGGTCTTCGTGAGCACGATGTCCTCTCGGCGGTACGTGACCAGGCGCTGAAAGCACGAACCGATTAGGTATTGTTTAAGTACATTGAATAAATTGAGGGGATAGAGAAGAGAAGTCAACGAAACGCTGGACACTCACACACAAAATAAAAGGAAGGAAGCACGTGCAAAACACGCTACCGTATTCACGCGCCCACTTTTTACGTCAGCACGGGGGTTCAAACCAAAATGGCGGCGATTGCGCGCGTCCATTCGGTCACACGCGATCCCCGCAATCGGCCGAAAGTTCGCGAGCGACCGCCGACGACACGCTCCCCGTCGCAAACAACCGGAAGAACGAGCGAATCCGAGGAGAAAAGGCGGAAAGACCACACGCAACACACACGAAAGACAAACACCGACAGGCACGTTGACAGTTTATTAGAAAACCTGAGGAAACAACCACAGAAGACGCCCACTTGAAGAAGGAAGGGGGAGGTCAACAGTAGAGAAGGAAATCGTAGCAATCGCAAGTGTGTGCACAGACCTCGGTCAGCGCGAGCAGCTTCATTAAATCGCCCACGCGCTGCACGACGTTTTGCGGCTGGTGGATTTGCGCGTAGAAGGTGTCCAATTCGGCTGCAACCGAGCAGGGTGAGGATTGAGTGACGGCTGCGAGTACTCACAATAAAGAGCGGCGACCATCTGCTCGCCGAAGGCCAACGTCGCCGGGCTCAGTTTATGCGAGATGTCGGCTGCAACAAGCAGAATGAGGGACGAGAAAGGAAACGAGAGAACCCACCACTGAACTGCCACAACATGAGCCCCAGGCAGAAGATCATTTCTTCTTCGCGGGGCTGCAGCTTCTTGACGGGCACGATCACGTCCAACGCGCTCATTCGATACCACGGATGCAGCATCGAGCGCATCTCCTCCACCGAGCCGTCCGCCACCCCGTTCAAGTCGTAGTTGCAGTTGAGGACGTCGACGATCTGCAAGAAGGAAGACGGGTGAATGAAAGGAAGAAAGCACTCACGTCGCCGTTGCTGAAGACGATCCGCCAATCGCTGTGGTCCTGGGCGCCGAGGACGCGGTAGGAGTCAAAGTTGCGTTCTGTAGGCAAGCAATTGATTACGGAGGTCGAAAAGCAGTAGACGAACCCAAGATAACGAATCGAATCCACCAGTCCGTGAAGATGACCACTTTGTCCGCGTGCGGCAGGTCGCGGTAGCCCTCGAACGACTGGAGCATCAGGGCGATCAGCTCGATGTCCACTTGAATGTTCTGATAGAAACGATGGACCTCGAACGTCTGAAGAGAATTCGGATGATCGAGAAGCCTTCCTGCCGACAACTCACGTCTTTCCGCAGGTACACGCGCGACCACTTGCCGTCGCAGTCGCGAGCTCGTTGGAAGCGTTCGTCTCGACGTCGTTGGAGTCCCTCGTAGGCGATCATCATCTTCATGAGAAGCGGGTGGGTGGCCGGCAGCTGGCTGACGTCGATGTAGAACTCGTCCGTCGGCACGTCCACGATCTTGTGGATGAACGAGGACGCCTGGCGTTGTCGCGTCTCGTCACTCAACGAGAGGCCGCTCGGCGACGTTTGGGACCACGGCGGGGTGGCGGAACTCGTGGACGCGTACGGCGAATCGCCCTCCGCGACGCTGGTGCCCGACGAGGAAAACGAGAAGTCGGCCGGCGGTTGAGCGGCGGCGTACGTGAGGAAGCCGGCCGGCACGTTCGGGATCGTGCAGATCGGGGCGGTCGGTGCCGAGATGTGCAGATTTTGGAGCGAGGAGACGGTCGGCGGGACGGGCAGCGGGTTCTCGAACGGCGCGAACGCGGCGGCCAGCGGCGAGGTCTTGCGGACGGCTTTCGGCGGCCGCACGATGTTCGCGCACTCCGACCGAAGCGGCCTGCGCCTTCATCCCGCATTCCTCGCATTTCTTCAGCCGGCAGGCCCTGCACAACGCTCGGTAGGCTGCAAACAACCGTCGGTTACAGGAGAGATGCCCTCAAACAAACCTTTGGAGATCTCGCAGTCGCCTTCGAAGCGGCAGATGTACTTGAGCTTCTTGGACACCGTTCGCCTGCAAACGAGTGAAGTGAGCAGTTGGATTGGCGGGTGCAAAGGCCAGGGTTGTAGTTTGAAGCTTCTGCTTTCGAACTCTTGAACTCCAGTCGATCCCCAGTCGATCAACTCTCCTTTTTACTGTAATCCCTTTCAATTCGTTTATTTTCGGCCTCTAATTCAATTAGAACGACCGGGAATGTGCAGCTCGTGACTGCAGAACCCATTTGCTTGGCGCGAATCGACGAGGCGGAAGCGACCGGCGGACTTTCGATTTCGTTCGGCGACGAGCGAACGTCCGCCGATCGACTAATTCCCCGCGTTTCGACGACCGACCGGTGATAAGAAACGTTGGGATTTGGCAGAAAGTCGCATCCCTACGACAATGCCGTTTGCCTTGCAAAACCCACAGCTCACAGCAGCTTTTTAGCTCAACAGAGTCCAGAATCCTCAGCCCAAATTGACGTACCGGTAGAATGCGGCGCAGCTCCTGCACGACGTCGCTCCGAAGTGAGAACCGTCGGCATTATCGCAGCAAATGGAGCACGTCATGGCCGGAGGCGAGTTGCACAGGCCGCTCGTGGGCTCCAGTTTGATGGTGGCGGGCATCGCGAAGTCCGAGCGGATTCCGGGAAGGGCGGTCAGCAGCGAGGGCAGGACGCTCATCCACCGGCGGCCTGCAAACAAAGCGAATGACTGTTTGCTGGAGTGATTGATGGGCGGAAGAAGGAACACGGAAAGAAGTGAACGCGTCCAGCAGACCGCAGAAGACGCGGAAGGCGGCGAGTCTCGCAAGGTAAAAAGCACGAGGTCGTCGCCGTCCACGCTCCTTCCGCTCGCCCGCTTTCTGGCGGCTGGCTGGCGGAGTGCCCGCTCATTTACTTTCCGCTCGCTTCTCCCCGACGACCGCCGACCGCCGCCGACTGATAAGAAGGCGGGCGGGCGCGCGCGATTGCGGGCAGCGGTTCTCCGCGGATGTTTTCGTTCGGTTCGTACAAAAGTAACAAGAAGGAGTGGCCAAACGTAGATCCGCGGAGGTCGTCGGGGGTCGAATCGACGTGGAGGTCACGTCCCGGCCGCCACGCAGCGACTGGAGAACGAAATTGAGGCCAATAAGCACGCTGGAGGACGCGTGGATCGATTCGATTAGAGAACGCGGCCGTCCAGCGTGTAAACGAATCAAAACAAGCGCTCGTTAATCCAATCTCCCTTTGGGCAGCAAACAATCGTCGGCGGGATCCCCAAAGGACGAGAAGGAACTCGGCCGGGTGTTCTTCGTGGAACGCCGGCCGTCTAATGGCCGCCGCATCACGTGGCCCGCCGCCCAGCCAGCCGTCGTCGAGTACGCGGAACCAAAACAAAGACGGCGGCCGAGCGGACGGTTTTCGCGAAATTCGATCCGAAAGCCCGCGAATTTTCGCCGAACCGCCCGCCCGGCTCTTCACGCGTCCCGCAAAAGGCGACGAGTTCGAAGCCGCCCGTCCCGTGCAACGTTAATGAACACGCGGACCGGCGGGCGGGCGGGCGGAAGGGGAAACAATGCGGGAACGCTTCAGCAAACCGCCGAGCAGTTCGGAACGCAACCCGAACGAAACGGGCGACCGGCCGCCCGACAATGAGGAGCGGGAGGAAGCGGAAAGAAGTCGACTTTGTAGTCGAGAAAGGAAGAAGACGAACGGCGAGTGGAGTTGCTCGATGGGTTGTGTACTCGCCCGTCCGTTTGATAGAAATCGAAACCGCAACTACACGAATGAGCGAGCGAGCGAACGTGCGGAAGGACGAGAAGGAAGGAAGGAGTGTGCTGTGGGAAGGTCGTCGTGTTGCAACTTTCCCACTCACGCGACATCCCCAGAAGCCCGGAGGACGGAAGGAAACGAGGAGAGCGGTAATTAGCAAACAACGCGTGTCTGGGTTCGAAAATCCCAAAGAGAAGGAAGCGACGAGAAAAACACTCGCGTTGTTCCCGTGGCCGTTCGGTCGTCGGCCTGAGCAAACAAACAATCCGAAGGCTTCGGTTGGCCGGCGGAACGTTCGGCGGCTTCAAGAAAGAAAGAAGGAGGAGAGAGGTCGAGTGGAGACCAAAAGAAATGATCCCTCATTCGAACTCGCCGCCTTCCGCGAATGCCGTCCGTCAACTTCAAACTCGCCGCTCAATGTTCACGACGAGACGAGGCCAACGGTCGAGCAGGTGAAAGACCGCGGAGGAGGCGGAAGCCCCGCACTCGTCACCCACTCCCGAGAACTCCAATCCGAAGATCTCCACCAAAATACAAGTCGACAGATTGAGTGAGCACTTGAGCACGTGCACCCTCACTCGTTCACAAACTCCGCAATGGAATCAATCGGAATGAAATGTCATCGACAGTCAACAAAGGTGAGAACGCGCGTCCCTCGACCGAGCGGCGGTCACTCCCGCTCGTCTCCAGCCGGTGGGAAAGCGGGCGGGCGCGGACGTGATCTCGAGCCAACCCAAAACAAAGCGGAGCGAAAGAAAGGAGCGGGCGGGCGGCTTTTATGGGCGACCGCCCGCTCCTCGCAATCAACCCTTGAAGTTTGTAGTCGCCCGATTTGTGATCGGTTCGTCCACCGCACACGCACAAACGTGCACCAGGGGGACCGCTTTGTGCCTTGCCGGTACCCGCCGAGTGGTCAGCCGACCGTCAATCGGGGGCTTTTATACGCGCGGTGCAGAGGGCGGCCGTTTGCACTTTTAATCGGCCGATCCAATTGCTCAAACGGCAGACGGCCGGCCGTCGTGGGTGGTCGGTCTCGTTGTGATAAGCGAGTGTAAAAATTCGAATTCATTTCGTTTTCCCGCGAACCCGACGCTCTGCTCGACTTTGCCCCCAATTTATGGGCGTCCCGTCCGGACGGCCGACCACCAAACACGAGCGGGCAACGAGCAAGCGGCCAATCATTCGATTCCTAGCGTTTATTCCAACAGAAACAAGCGAATATTTACACGAGAAAACGGACTACTCGCCATCCTTGAAGCCTAGACGGTCCCAATCGTCCCTCTCCATCAGGCCCTTGTCCATTCGACAGCCCAAGTACGCCTTGGCCAGGTGACGGCACTCCTCGTTCATCCCCTTCTGCTCGTTTATGCACCGCATGTACCTGCAAGCAACGAGAAGTGGAAGGAAAGAAGGAAGAACTTCACTTGAACATCTCCGATCGGCACTCAGAGTCGTGGTCCAGCGGAAAGGAGCCCTTCAGTGGGGCGCTCACTTGCTGCACTCGCTGGAAGGGGCCCGTTTGGTTCGACATCGGATGGAAGCTGAATGGGCATTGTGGGGAGAAATTCAGAGAAGAAACAGGTAGTTTATGATGGCTACTGACCACTTTCCCCTCATCCAATCGATCAGCATCGACGGCAAAATATTTATTCTAGTGGATGCAACCTAACAACAAACAAGAAACCTAACAGAAGAAACGGACGATCAGATCTCCTTGCCCAGCTTCTTTTGCCGCTCCACGTACAGCTTGAAGACGTCCTCGTTCATCGGCAGGCGGGCCCTGCTGGTAGTGGAGCTCGCGGCAGTAGAAGTAGAGCGACATCCCGCCGATGGCCGCCAAGAAGATCTTCACGTGCTGCAGCTGGTAGTACGTGAACTTCTTGTGCATGATCACGTGCTGGTAATAGCGGAGTCTGCAAGTAACGAGCAATAAACAGGAGAGGGTGGAAGAAAGAACCCACTTGTCCTGCAGGCGGCCCATCGTCGCTCAATCGGACTCCAAATCCGTCGCCTGCAGGCCGATCCACTTGGCGCGGTCCGCTTGGCGAAGGCGACGGCCGGCGAGTTGGCCGAACGATGCGAGGTCTTCGGCCTTGTAGTAGAGTTCGAGCAGGCGGAAGTGCGTTCCTGCAGGAACTGGCGCGTCTTCTCGTTTCGCCGGAGGACGACAAAGGCGGCGAACGAGACGCCGAGCAGCGCGACTTCCGCTCCAACCGCGATGAACAGCGACTTCTTGATCGCCGACGAGGAGGGCGCCAGTTTGAAGCAGAAGGGTGGGTGAATTCACTCCGAAAATCGACGGAAATCACGAAAGAAAGGCAGCCGAAAGCGAGCGGACGGGCGGAACGCCAACGCCGAAGGGGCCGGCGCACTCCGCGGCGGACCGCACGACGCGGGAGAAAGCCGCCGAAAAAATCGACGATTTCTTTCGGCTTGCGCTTGAAGCGAGAAGTTAGGGCGATCTTTCTTGTGAGAATAGACAATTCGTGTCTCTTGCCGTGCTCCTTCTAATCGTAGTCATTAGATTGGTTCTTTTCAGGCCACTTCCCTTTGCCGCCCTCCCGAATGCGGGTGTTCATCACGGCGGCTCCCGGGTTAGTCTTCAATTCTCTATCCTTTATTCCGTTGGTTGTTTGCAGGCAGGTGGAGGAGAGGATCATGATCGAGCTGCAGGGCGACTTGGAGGTGCCGCCCGACCCCGCCGGCCAGACGCTCCTCTTCCTCCACTGGCCGACGCCGACGACGCCCGTCTGCCTGCTCGGCCACCAGATGATCCAAGGGACGCTGAAGACGCTGGAGAAGCCCTTTCTCGTGATCGACACCCGCCGCTCCACCTCCGCCCTCGACCCGCAGACGAAGGAGCCGGTCGGCGAGTGCCAAGTCGTGATGGTCATCAAACGGCGCCTCCTCTTCCACGCCCGCCCGAAGCCCGTTCTCTTCTAACCGTTGTGTACAGTTGTTCATTTCTACCCGTTTTCATCGAATGAAGCACTCGTCCCCGCTTCCGTCTGCTTTTTGTTGTTGTGTCCGCGGTTCAAACAAAGTATTTCATTGACCGTTTGAAGTTCCAGTAGCGAGAACGACTGGTTTCCTTTCTGCTTCAACGATCTCTTTCTTTCGTTCGAACACCGATCTAACGATTGAGCAGATAGTTTATCGTTGACGAGGCAACGGATGAGTCAGGATTCATAGGAAGCTTTAAGACCCATAACGCTACGAGGATGTTAAAGAGAGGAGGAAGTTCACATCACGAGCCACTTCAGCAGGAGCGTGAGGGCGGCCGACATGCCGACGGTGACCGGCAGAGTGACGAGCCACGCGAACACGATGTTGCGGAAGATGGACCACTGGACGCCGCCGCCCGATCGCAAGCTGCCGACCGTCACCACCGAGACCGATCACCGAGTGCGTCGTGGAGATCGGAAGACCAAGTTTGGAGGCGAGGATCGACGTGACGGCAGCCCCAAATTCAATGGTAAATCCTAAGCGACAATGAATCTCTTGCTCATTCTATTGCGGCCTACCAGAAGCGGGGTGGATGTGGGACATCTTCTCTCCGACAACGACGATGATCTTGTGCCCGAGGCACCACAACCCCACGCAGATGCTCACGGCGCCAAAGACGAAGATCCAAATGGAGGCGGGCTTCTCCTGCAGCACGCTGTCCTCCAGGTAGAGCCGAAAGCATGGCGGCGATCGGCGAGATCACGTTCGCCACATCGTTGGCTCCGTACGCGAAGCCTGCGAAACACGCGGTGAAGACTTGGATGGTGGAGAAGAGGCGGAGTGAGCGCTCGTTGTCCTTGCAGTCCTTGGAGGGCAGCAGCCAGTGGACGAACTTCGAGGGCACCAGGGGAGAACGGCTGGTACGGGTATACGTGCAGCTGCGGCTCGTGCGCAACGGTCATCGTCCCGCCATTCAGGTCGGTCTTCACGGCCGGGGCGGGCTCGTCCACCTTGTTGATGTACCGAAGAAGGTAGGGGCGCATCACGAACTGGACAGCCAGGCCGATGAGGACTCCCGACAAGAAAGCGATGATCGACGCCCACCCCAGGGGCACGTCCTCGATGCCGATGATCTTGGAGCCTTGGAAGACGATCGTGAACACGTTGAACGCGATGCAGAAGAAGTAGAAGAACGGGATGCACCTGCAAAATGAATGTTAAGAAGATGATCTACTCGATTTTCACTCACCGAAGGCCGCACTTGACGGGATTCCGCCAGCAGAGCACGAGCATGTCCACGAGAATGTAGAGGAAGCCGGAGACGAGGCCGGAGAAGACAGGCGAGATCACCCACGAGCTCGCGATCCCAGCAATCATCCCCCAGTTGATGCCGACAAAACCCTTCAAGGCGATCGAGAAGCCTGGAGAAGACCAATCAGTAGGGGGTTAATGGAAGAACTCACTCACCGACAGTCGAGCCAACAATCGAGTGCGAGCTGGAGACCAGCAGCTGGAGGAAGGTGGTGATCAGGAGCCACAGCGAGCAGGCAGCGAGGACGGCCAGTTGGGCGATGAAGAACTCTCGCTCTTGGCCCACGTACAACGAGGTGTCCACCACCGATTTCCGCATTGTGGTGACCACATTGTAGCCCAGCAGGATTGCTCCGCCATCTCGAAGATGGTGGCCAGGAAGTACGCTTGGTGGATCGTGAGGACCTTGGAGCCGACCTGAACGAACGTAGAGCATTCATCAATGCTTTGATCGGAGTTCACCAACCGAAGTGCCGAAGGTGTTCGCGACATCGTGGGCGCCAAGCGAGAAGCCAAGCAAGAAGGCCAAGAGCACGCCCACGATCAAGAAGATGAGGACAGAGTGCTGAAAGCAGATGAGTGAAGACCTTCAGTTGATCGGAGAAACAAACCTGGAACTCCTGCCGCGAGACGGTCGAAGTGATCACTTCGAGGGTGGTCGAGACGACGTCCATCGCTGCCGGTGGATGGGGGCTAAAGAATGGGAGGTTAGTTAGAGGTCAACGGAAAAGAAGATTGCGAGCGTTCTACTTCGAGCGATCCGTTCAGTGATCGAGCGAAACGAGCGAGAAATCGAATGTAAAGCGAGGCTCAACGTCCTCCACACGGCGGAAACAAACTGGCGATCAGTTAAGACTCCCACAGCGAGGAGAGGAGCGAAATGGAAATGAAGGACGCGGTGGCGGGAGGCACGACCGGCGGCCTTTTTATGCGGCGGCGGCGACGGGGCGACGGTCGGTCGGCGGACGGTTCACGAACCACCATTATTTACGATGCGCGTCAGAGTGAAATCAACGAACAACGTTTGAAATGCGCCGCCAGGTGAACAGTCGTCGTTGAGAAATGAACCGCCAGCTCGCAATTCGTGAGCGATCAACCGCACAGGTCGCGCACTTCCGCCCGCCTCCCCTCCGACTCCGTCATTCGCCTGTGCTCTTTGATCGGGACTCATGTTTGTTCTCGCTCCGGTGCAACACCTCATTGTTGCCGCCAAGACAAACACTGGCCGACCGTAGACTGCTCTTAAGGCAGACGGTTGATCCCGAGCTCGATCTCTTCGGTGAGTGTTCTTTCGCCAAGCTCCCAAATTGCCGGATCGGCTTCATTTAACCGCGTCGCTAGTTGTAAATTGCCGCCCTTGCTTTTTGTTCTCTTGATCTCTCGCTTACGCTCCGTTTTACGACTTCCGCTTGTTCTTTCGTTTCCCGCATGAGTCACCGTTCTCACTTGCGTTCGATCAGTTCACGTGAGCATAGCGATCCTAATCAAAGTCCTCAAGGTGTGAGGAGCAGTTGCTTTTTTTGTGGATAAACAAAAGTAAACTGACGACCAGTGGTCGAGAAGAGTGTTACTGACTGTGAAGTTGAAAAGTGACTGGTGTGCAGTAGTGCAAGTGGCTGCCACCAAGTGATACGAAAAGGAATGCGAAGACGGCGGCTGATCGATCGGAAACTGAGTAAAGGAACCAAGTGGGCTACATCAAAATTAGAGCAATTTACGGACGGGCTCCTGAAAAACGTGTCGCTTCCGCTTCCGCTTTCTGCACACATTTATTTGTGACCACGCTGCTGTTTCAACTGTACTCCACCTCGCCCAGCCAACGGGATGTCCGCGTGCAAGTACCTGCCGAATCAGCGGACGTTCATTCGATGGAAGATCGAGGACTTCGACGAGAGATTCCGCTCGGCCGTCCACGGCGAACAGTGGTGCTCCGATTTATTCACGACGAACCTCGAGCGGAGTCCCCAGTGCTTCCTTCTGTTCCGACCGCCCGTCAATCGGTCCGCCAACTCCAAGGAACATCCCCGACTGGCTCGAGCGACAAGCTCGCTATCCGACCTGGAGGCGTGCTTTCTCGACCGACCGCCGCCGTTTGTGACAACGGTGTGGATCGAAGGCAAGAGCGGGAGATTCTCGTTCCTAAAGGTAGACGGCTGACTATCTTTCTTCACACTATCTTTTTGCAGAGTCCGGCGGGAACGTTTCCGTTCGCCTCCAGCCGGAAGCGATCAAACGGCTGGCAGGCGAGCGGGTCGTGCACATCTGCTGCGAGGTCCGAACGCCCGCCTGCGGGATGATCGACCGGTCGACTTTCGAGCAGCCGGGCGGGATCGAAGCGATCGACCGTTCGGCGGCTCCACTGGAATTTCGGTGGAACGCCGCCTACACGCCGAACAGCTTCAACGGTCGGGAGAGTCCAGTGCTAGCCATGGAGGGAACGGAGCAGAAGTTCTCGCTTTCTTCCTCCCCACCCTGAATGTGATCACGATCAAGAATGCGGGCGTCGATTCAACGGACGCCTTCCACTTCGAGTTGTGGCTGGAGAACGCGAAGCAGGAACGAACATACAGGACGGGTCGGTTCATTCGTTCATTTCCTTGTTTTTCATTTGTTGCCTTTTGCAGGAAGGAATTCTACGGATGTTCGCAAATTCCGAGACCGTTCTGGGCGGGTGCGAGAGTCCAGAGAAAACCGCTTTCTTCCCTAACGGATACGCTCTCGTGTGCTTGAATCTCCGTCCACTCCAGCGATCTCCCTTGTCGCTGGCCTCAAGACTGCAAAGTCGACTCCAGTGGATCGTTTTGCTCGCTTCATCACCGCTCACTTTGGGGAGCGGAAGTATTGGCGACATCCGAGTGGTCGCAAAAGGCGGCCGCGAGTTCTACGTGACACTCTGCGATTATCTCGTTGATTTATTTTCTTTTGCAGGTGATCAAGGCTCTTCTTTGCTCCCAATCGGAGGTATTCGACCGGATGTTCGACCACGAGAACACGAAGGAGAGCTGCGAACGAACGTTTAAGATGGAGGACTTGGAACCGCCCGTCGTCGAAGCGATGCTCCGGTGGATGCACACGGGACGAGTGGAGGGGCTGGCGGAGTTGGACGCCGCCCTGTACGTCGTTGCCGACCGATACCAACTGGACGGCCTTAAAGTGAAAAGAGGTCTCTAACAACTCCAACGATCCCTTTGTTTGCAGGACTTGTGCCTGGAGAGCATGAGCGATAACTTCTCCCTGAACACAATCCTCGACTACCTTCAGCTCGCGTTCACCTTCAACGATCTCAAAGCTTTCAAGCAGCAGGCTGTCGACTTCGCTCCCCGCAACATCGAAGAGATCACGAGGGAAGAACGCTGGAGGCTCTTTGCAATCAACCACCTGGACGTGATGAACAAACTACTGCGTCCAAAACGGCATCCAGTTTGTGAAAAATCCAGCTGTTTTTGTTTTGTTATGACTGTTTGTTTTTGTTGTGTGTGTTCCAGAAAACTCATCGCGTTGAACGTCCATTTCCTGCAGAAAATAAAGAAGCCCGCTCCCTGGTTTGCGAGTTAGACGCCAAACAACAGCGATAATTCGCCGCCTCGTTTGTGGGATTGCAAACACCGAGCGGCTTTGTTTTGCTCCGCGAAACGATTCATTCGAGTTTGTCGACCTGCAAGCTGTTTTTCGAGCGGAAATCCGAACAAAAGCGGAAGCCGCCGGACGGCCGTTCGTGTCCGTCGAGAGTCGTTCAACTTTATGTGCGAACGGGCCGGCCGCCCCTCTCCGTTCGTTGCGCACTCATTAAAGCCGGCCGAAACATCCGAATGGCGGCGAATGGGCGCTAAACGGCACTTCCCGCTGTCTTAATCACTGACCGAACGGCCGACTGGCGGGCGCAGTCGACGGCCTTCCGTTTGCATTTTGAGTGGCCCCCTCGGAGTGCGCGTGTTCCAATCGGGCGGTGCGGGACGAATAAAAGCCGGAAATCGAATTTAGAAGTCGGGCGAGGCGAATCGAAAACGACGATCCGTCTAGGACTTCCACCATTCAGCCGCTGTGTTTTTGCCTGCTGGCTGGAAATCCAATCGTTGAGGACGTCCTTCAAGGCGGCAATCTGCTGCGTCGTCGATAAATCCGCCATTTCCGATTCGTTCTCGAAGGTCCTCTGTTTTACGTCGCCGGCACAAACCCATTCGCCTGTGCAGACAAGCAGGAGTCTTGTTCCGTGTCGAAGTGAATTGAACTCCCGTCCTTTCAATCCTTCCGACAGGCTGTGCGCTACTGAATGATACGCGCATTCCTGCAAACCGCAGACGAATGACTGGCTGCGAAGCGGAGATTTACGAGTGGAGATAAACGGGGCAGGCAGGCGGCGGGGCGGCTGGCGGCTACGGAAGTGATGCCACGAGCGGGGAGTTCGACGAAAGCTTCGAGTTGTGAGACGTCCTTTCCGCTCGTTTGACTCATCGCTGGAGACTTCGAATCTCGTCGCTTATTTCCCAACTTGTTTTCCGTCGACTCTACCCAAACTAGTGGCCGCTTTGCGTGTTGGACTCGCGGACTTGCTGAAAGCAGCCCGCGAACATGTGAACCGCCGGGTCTGGTGGGTGGACCTTCTGGCGGCATCTGTATGGATTGACATCATTGTGGAGTGTGCAGAGTTCCGCTCGTGAAGTGACGAGTGAACAGAAACTGCACAGCTCGTACCTCATGCCGTGAGTAGCGAGAATCAGCGACCATTTATGACCGCGACCGATCCACTCGTACCGCTCCTGCACTTCAAACCGCCTTCTTCGTCCTTGCTATGATATGCAGAGCGGGTACCAAGCTGATGAATTCCAGCTGTTCTTTGATCTGATTTGTTCGTCCTTTTTGGCCACTTGCTGCCACTTGCGGGTCGAGCAATCAAGCATCACGCTGTAGAAACTTCACGTATCTTCCATTCAGTTCTTTTGTGATCAGAAAGGCGTCAAA
>JAMPIO010000515.1:0-28856 GCA_024699865.1 Aphelenchoides fujianensis | reverse complement strand
TCTCCTTCAACTCGACCTCTTTGTCGGTCTGCTCTTTGAGGCCGCCTGATCCGACCTGGCCGCAGCCCCGTTCCGTCCGCCCTAATCGATCGCGCCTTGTCTCGGGCAGTCCGCCCGCCTGCTGCCGCCGCCGTCATCCCTCGCCCGCCTTTAGTCATCGTTCTGCTCTCCCTCCGATCCGACCGTCTGTTCGGTGGATATTCGGTCAATAAACTCAATCCCTTCGTTCCCTTCCATCGGCTCCACTGACGCAGCCCCCGGCCACGTCATTGGCGACCCAGAGCCGCGACTACAACGCGAATCTCAACAAAGGAGCCCGCGGGAGAACCAAAGGTGAAAGTTTACCCGATTCCATCCGTTTGCTGTCCTTGAATTTCAGGCGAGATGGAGGAGTTGTCGTTCCGGCAAACTCACGCACAAGGAGTGATCACCCGCGCGGTCAACGACATCGAGGCGGCCCTCAAGGCCAGCAAGACGCTCAACCTCAAGGACCGCTCGCCCGACAACGTCGAGGAGATCGAGGTCGAGCAGGCGCTGCTGCGGCAGAAGGTCTCCGTCGTCGTCAAGCACGAGGCGCAGTGGATCAAGTACGGGAACGTGGAGGAGCTGCAGACGTTCCGCGAGTCGACATGCGACTACGTGGACGCGGTGAGTCGAGCGGTGCGGATGGTCCGCTGCATTTCAGACGCCCTCACCGCCCCATGGACGCCCGAGCCGTCCGTGGAGATCAACCCGACGGTCAGCCCGCCTTCCAGCAACCTCATGGGCGAGGGAAGAGGGGCGACGTCGCGGAGGAGGACCGCCGACCCGCTGGACGCGAAGTCGAGACGGAGGACGCCGAGGAGCGTGCCCCCGCGGCCGGCGAGAACGCCGCCGCCAAGATCCTCCCGGGGAAGTTCTCCCCCAATCGCTCCCGCCTTCAGGAACCCAAAGCGAAGGAGCGAAGACGCGTGCAGACGCCCGGCCGCAAGGACGCCGCCCGGCAGAACGACGCGCAGCAACGCGGCCGCCGAGAGCGCCGCGCGCACCGGCCGAAGGATGGCCCGTGCAAGGCGGGCAAGAAGGGCGACCGTCTCGCGAAGATGAGCCCCACCCGCGAGCGGATGTCGATCCGCACCGGCGACGACGACGTCGACCGGAAGAACTACCGGATGTCCATCCGAAGCGTCGACTCGAGGGACCGCAAGAAGAAGCGGATTCCCCGAAGCGAGCGACGAGCACCCGCCGACTCCGAGCGAGTCGAAGTGATCGGCCTGATCAACGCCGGCTACCCGCGGATCGACGAGGACACGAAGGACCCAAAGGAAGTTTGGCTCCAAAAGAGCGACCTGAAGCAGCGAACTGATCATTCCACTTACAGGATCGCGTCTCCCAAGTCCGTCGACCACCGCCAGCGGACCGACCCGAAGCGAGGGGACGGGCCGAACGCCCTCCTCGCGGTCGCCGTCAAGAACCCCGAGCGCGCGCAGAACGCCGCCGCTCCACCCAAGATCTCGCTCACTCCATGGCCGGAGGCGCAGCACCCGTGGGATCAAGTGCACATCCAAATCGAAGGACCGATCGGCCGAGTAGGAATTCTCGTGTGTGTGGATGCCAAATCCAACTTCATCGTCGCCAAGCGGACGCAAGGGACGACCACCGATCGCATCATCGCGCAACTCCAGGAGATCTTCAACGAGTTCGGCCTCCCCACGTCTCTCGTGACCCCCGAATCTCCCCATTTCTCCTCCGCTTTGTTCTCCTCCTTCTGTGCATCCCACTCGCTCACCCACCTGACCTTCTCCCACTCCCATCCCCAATCCAAAGGGCGAGCCCAAAAGGCGACAGGGATCGTGAAATCCATCGTCTCCGAGGGGAGGAAGGGCCTGCAGAGGCTGAGTCGTGTCGTCGGCGAGCACAACCGCCGCCACTCCGCCGCCCTGCCGAGCCGCGCATCGCCCGCGGAGATCTTCTTCGGACGCCCAACCCGAAGCCCGCTGGACGTCATCCAGCCGTCGGAGGTCCCCATTCCCGACACGAAGCCGTCAGAGGTCCCCATGCCTGACGCACAGCCGGCGGATGCCGCCATCCCCGCCGTGAAGCCGTCGGACGCCACCATCCCCGACGAGAAGCCGTCGGAAGTCACCATCCCCGACGTGAAGCCGCCGAGCGAGGACGTGACCGCCGCGAAGTCCCGCCGCCGCCAATCCGCTCGCCGCCGCCGTTTCCAAGTGGGAGACCGCGTTCTCTACGAAGTTCGACCGGACGCCCGTGCTGCCGCCCGCATCTGCAAGCTGCTCGGCCGCGCCATCGTCCTGCTCGACGTCCCGTCCCGAGGAGTCGTCCGCCTCCACCGGAAGCAAATCCTCCGAGTGCTCCGCGACCGCGATCGCGACCCGACCGACTCGCTTCTGGGCGCCGGACACCCGAAGAGCGCAGAGGATTGAGGATCGATCCGTCTGAAGGCCGCCCCGAGGACCCTTGTCTATTCCCCGTCCTCCGTTGTGCTCTCCGTCGCCTTCAGCGATCAGCTGCCCCTCCGCCTATCCCTCTTTGTAATCCTCCGCCTCCTCTCTTCGTAATGCACCTGTTGTGTGCCCCCCGTTGTTATCCACTCATTTGTGGTGAGGGAGGGATGATCCGACCTGGCCGCAGCCCCGTTCCGTCCGCCCTAATCGATCGCGCCTTGTCTCGGGCAGTCCGCCCGCCTGCTGCCGCCGCCGTCATCCCTCGCCCGCCTTTAGTCATCGTTCTGCTCTCCCTCCGATCCGACCGTCTGTTCGGTGGATATTCGGTCAATAAACTCAATCCCTTCGTTCCCTTCCATCGGCTCCACTGACGCAGCCCCCGGCCACGTCACCGCCGAAGAGAAGCGCCCTGCAATGAAAGGAGGATGAGAACGACTGGAAGAAGGAACGAACCGAAAGTATTCACTCCGCACGCCCAACACCACGCGGTGGGCGGGAATCCGCTCGTTCTCGACGATCAACGTTACGTCGCTGCACTCGGGCGAGGTGCAAAGGTCGCCGATCGCTTTGGTCAGCGTCTTCACATCGCAGTACTCCTTGAAGGATTCTAGAGAGAGCCGAAGGATGGATGTGAGTGGAAAGGACTCACTCGAACTGGATGCGGCTTTCGGATCGTCGCCGTAGAAGGAGGCGGCCGAGTGGATGGACGCGTCGTCGCTCATTCTCGACTGCAAGCGGCACGTGAACAAACACTTCCAGCGATCAATCTCGTAAATATTCCAATGGACCTAAGGACCCATCAATCAAACGAATCCCTCGAGCAACAATCAAAATAATTTATTCGCGCAGAGATCGGCCGCAAATCGGTGGGAGAAATCCTCAACAATAAAAAGAAAGTTCTGCGCCGTCAAAGGTTACAAACAAAGAGAGGAGGAGAGGCAGTTCGAACAAAATAAAAAGAAGTGTGGAATCGATCCCGAACGAACGAAAGGAAGCGCTCAGTCGCGGAAGGAGCGACGCGGCGGCGGCTCGTCGCGCGAAAAGCGGCGGTCGCCGCCTCCGCGTCCGCGATCACGATCGCCGTTCCGGAAGCCGCCGCCGCCGCCCGCGGAGTGCGAGACGAGAGCCACCTGCAAACGATGGAAAAGGATTGAGTGAAGGAGGAGGAACTCACGTCCAGGTAATCGCCCGGCTCGAACGAGCACTGGCCGAGCTCCTTGACGTCGTCGGAGCCCCGCTGGCCGTTCACCACGTTCCCGATGTCCGTGAGGATGAAGCGCGCGTTGCGGGGATGCGGAGCGACTGAACGAGAGGATGAACGAGGCGGGAGAAAGCGAGGGACTTGCCGGTGGCAAAACGGAACTCGACTCCCTTGCGACGCGCCTCCGGATTGATGTCTTTGATGAGGTTGGCCAACTCGCGCAGCGTGCAATCCTTCCTGCAATCCGAGCATCAATTGAACGAGTGGGCGGCACTTGCCAGGTGTAGATTTGCATCTCGTTGGCGGGCGTCTGGCCCCGATCGTACTCCTGCGGATGGTTGTGGCCGCCGACCGCGCAGAAGATGCGCAGGAGCATCGGGCAGACCTGCAATCGAATTCGATCATCCTTTCCATTTTCTCCTTGTTTCCACTCACCTTCGAACGGTCGACGGTCGCGGACAACGGCGCATCGATTTGCGAGACCACGTGCGCCATTCTTCGGAGCCAACGGCAGCTGATTTCGGACACGAACGAAGTGAAACGAAAGATCCCAGCGGAGGATCGACGCCTCGACGGCGAGCAGCAGCAAGCGGAAAGCGCGTGTGTCGCGCAGTGCCCAGCGATCGATTTCTTTCGCTGACCGCCCAATTGCGTTGAGCGCGGACTTGTCGGCGTCCACTTCTTTCGGCAGTTGAATTCAAGTGCGCATTCCTCCTTTCTTCATCCCCCTACCGTCCTCCGTGGTCCCAATGGCGCACTACGTGGCCTCGGCCAACGAGTTCCCGATCGCCGTCAAGAATCAATTCGGATTCACGAAAGTTCAAGTGAGTTTCCGCTGTTTGTGCCTTGAATTCTTCGTCATTTCGTTCAGTTCTCGCCCGACCCCAACCAGCGGAACCTCGCAGTGTGCAGTTGGGACGGCTTCGTTCGGATCTTCGGCGTCACGAATCCCTCGACGCCGGTGGAGGGCCGCACGATTCTGCACAAGAAATCCGTCCTCTGCTGCACGTACGCCGTGAGTCCTCCCGTTCGTGCATTCCATCCGTTGATCCCTCCGTTCAGACCCCTAACTATCTGATCAGCGGCGGGTTGGACGGCGCCGTGAAGCTGACGGATGTGGAGAGCGGGCGCGGTAAGTGAACCCGTTGATGCATTCCCTTCAATTCGGTTTAGAAACGACGATGGGGCAGCACGAGGTGGGCGTCCGCTGTCTGGAGTTCTCGCCGACGATGCGGACGGCCGTCTCCGGCGGGTGGGATCGTTTGATCAAGGTGAGCACTCCCCATCTTTTCTTCCATGCCCTTGCTTCAGCTGTGGGACATCCGTGCGTTGATGCCGGTGGGGGCGACCGAGTTGTCCGAAAAGGTCTACGCGCTGGACGTGGTCGACAACCGCGCGGTGGTGGGCACCCGGGACAACAAGGTCCTCGTCTACGACGTGCGCCAAATGAAGATCCCGATGCAGACGCGGGAGTCGCCGCTGAAGGCGAGCTTTCATTAGGTTCTTCTCCGTTCACTTCCTTCTTTCAGTTCCAAATCCGCGCGATCAAGTGCTTCCCCAGCGGCGAGGCGTTCGTCGTCTCCTCGATCGAGGGCCGCGTCGCGGTCGAGTACTTCAACCAAGATCCGGAAGTCCAGAAGTCGAAGTACGCGTTCAAGTGTCATCGAGTGAAGGCTCGTTCCCTCCTCCTTTTCATTCATCGATTGATTGCGGGCGTTGCAGGACGAAACGGGAGAGCTCGTCTACCCCGTGAATGCGGTCGCCTTCCACCCGCTCCACCGAACGTTCGCGACCGGCGGCTCCGATCAGATGGTCAGCATTTGGGTGCGTTCCATTCAATCTCTTTGTTCATCCCCTTGATGTTGCAGGACCCGTTCAACCGAAAGCGGCTATGCCAATTCCGCAAGTTCTCCTCGTCGATCACGAGCCTCTCGTTCACGCCGGACGGCTCGATGCTCGCCATCGCCACCACCTACATGTGAGCACTCTCTCCACCTTCTTTGTTCTACTGCTCTTTCAGGAACGAAGCCGAGATCCCGCCCGTGAAGCTGCCCGAGCCGTCGCTCACGCTCCGTAGGCTGCAAGATCTCGAGGTGACGCCGAAGTGATCGGCCGTCGTTGTTCACAATTGTTCTAATTTATTCTTTTTGTTCCTTTTGCTTTGATTCCATACTCGCAACCAACAAGAAGACGAAGAGAGCGGAGATTTCGGTCGGGGATGATCGCTGGCGATAAAGCACGACGAAGAGCGAAGGAAGGAGAGCTTCCAGCAGCAACATGCATGGGAGAGGAGAGGAGATCAATGCTTCAGCAGGTTGAAGGCTTCGACCAGGAATGGGAAGAGCGTGAAGAACTTGTGGAAGGTCAGGGGCTCAAAGGTCATCTGATCGAACGCCCGCACGGCAAAATCGCCCCCGTCGATCCGCTGGAGCATTCCCGAGACGACGGAGTGCAGCTGAAAGCCGGGGAATTGGAGGCGAGAGGGAAGGACGAACCTTGACGTCGCTGTTGTCCCGCCCGTCGAATAGCAGCACCTGTTTCGTTTCGTTGACCTTCGCGAACAGGCCGGCCGGCGTCTTGATCGTGATGAGGAGGAAGAAGGCGGTCAGGAAGAGGAAGGCGAGACAGTGGAACCGCTCGAACGTGTTGATCGAATCGGGGAAGGAGCGCATCACGAACACGCACATCACGTGCCCCACCGAGGAGAGCATCAGCGAGGCGGTGGCCAGGCCGCCGAACTCGTCGTTCGCAAACCGACAGACTTTCAGCAGCTCCAGGTGACGATTTGCGTAGTTGTTCACGAGGTCCGAGTGCTGCAAGTGCCCGCTCTCGGCCGCCTCCTTCAGCTCCTGGTTGTAGGCGTCCACTTCGATGCACTGGGCGTTGATCACCAAATAGTAGACGGAGAGCGCGATCACACTCGTCCCGGTCATCCAAAACATCACGAACGCGTCCAGCGGCCAGAAGAGGCGATTGCCCACGAAGGACTCCCTTTAAGCCCAAGCAGTCAGCAGTCCCCGATCACTGGTTCTCACCGGTAGACGGCCGTGTTGTTGGGGCGTAGCGCGTAGTCGTCGTAGTGGACCCAATTCTCCGTCCCCACGTACACGAAGGCGATCACAAAAAAGACCAACAGGGCGATCATCTTGTGGTGGCCGCCCTTGTACTCGCTCGTCTTGATCGTCTTGCCCTTCGATCCTCTTCGATTACAGCGACCAATGGAGCGAAGTACTCACTTTGTTGCGGAGGAGCGCCCACAGACGACGGGGGAACTCGTTGATCAGATTCGATTGATTCCACTTGGAGAGGATGACGGCCGAGATCAACGCGTGGACGGAGAGGACGAACGTGCAGAGAGTGAAGGCCCAATCACGCGTGAACATCTGCAGCCACCCTCTTCTTCATTCATCCTCTTTGGGGGGCACTCACCGTCGTCTTGTTGAGTTGCGTGATCATGAAGGCGACGCGAATGAAGAAGATCGGTCCGATGAGGAGCAGCGGCAGCCAATCCTTCAGTTTCTGAAGGAATCCCTGCGGCGGCTTCGTCGGCTTTGCGGAGTGTTTGTTCAAGAGGAAGGAGAAGAAGAACAGCCGGTAGTGAGGCCCGAAGACCGTGTGTTTGTAGCCGTCCACATCGTCGAACTCGTTCAGCTCCATCGCCTGCAATCGACCGAATAGGAAGAAATGATTCAAAGGATCGTAGTCAACGGGCAAGTGAGGAGTCACTTCCGACTGCCGCCTGCTGCTAACAGCTGATTGTCGACCGAAATGGAAGCATGAGGGCGGTGGAACGAAAGAGATAACCGCCGACTGGGTGTACGAACAAACAAACGGGAGCACAACAAAGAAGAAAGAAGCCGGCAGGTGGGGGAGCAACGAGATCAATCCCAACACACTCACTCGTCGCTCCTGTCCGTGACTCACTCACAATCGAGTGAGTGAATTCCGATGCACCCCACCGGCGTGCCCGCCCACCGAACCCAATTACCGTCGAGTGGATGCCGCCGCGCCGTTCGCTTTCGTCGAAAAGATTCCGGAAAGCGGGCGGCGCGCAAATTGAGCGCAGCGAACTCACGGCTGTTCGCTCGCTCGCGCACTCGCCGGCTGGTCGGTCGGCTGCGGGTTCGAATTCGTGATCCCACTTTTATTCGCCGCCTTTTATCGCGTCGATCGAGTGAGCGAGTGGGGCGGGAACAAGCCGCGTAATCACGCTGATTCACGAGCAGAACAACGGAAATCCCGCCCTCTCGATCGACTACCGTACAGTTGACTTGGTCGCTTGTTTGCTCATCGGATGGTCGCCGTTGCACGTCCGATCGATCGGCGGCCAACACACGTACAGCTGAACCGAAGTGCGCGGCGACGAACACAAAGTCGAAGGCTCCGCGCGCGCGAACGAGTGCGCGAGCCGTTCGGCCGACACAAAACACGCGCCCGCTGCAGCAACATTTCGTTGATTGCCGTCTTTCGAATCGACTTCCTTCCGTCACTTCCAATCCACTCACTCGCGCACTTCCTCGCGCACCGTCTTTGCGACACAAAGCCCGCGGATTTTGGGCGGAAACACACGAATGGAACGACGAAGACGAACGGAAGTGAAAAACCGAAAGGCCATCGTTAATGAGAACAAAGTGGGAGCAAAGAAACAACGACGGACGGACGGACAGCGAGTAATGAACTTACGGTCAACGTTGCGTTCACTTCTTCCGCCGGCTTCTCCATTTCGTTTGGTTCCGCCGCTCGTGCTGCCCACTCACTCGCTCGATTGACCGCCCTAAAAGCAACAAACAACCGTTGATGATTGACGTTCGGGCGGGTGATCAACCCGCTTAGAAATCGGCGGGATCGAATCGAAACTACGCGCACACGCGTGCGAATCACACCTCTCTTCCCTCTTCGGTCCGTGGCGGTCTCGCCTCTTTCGTGTTATCGCCCCCCACCACAAGCGGTGGAGGCGATTCGAAAGCACAGACGAGGCGGCGGCTTATGCTCACTCACCACTCACTCACGGACGGCAGACGGACGGAAGAGCGAGCGGATTGGGAGCGGAGGACGCGCACGGACGGCGGGATTGTTTACTCAAAACGTGTGGTGCTCCAAGCGAATGGCCGCTTTTCCAGCTGCCGCCATCGGCGCACGGCGGAAATATTTAATTACAGGCGATCGGAGTGCCGCTTTCGTCCCTCCGCCCAACGGAAAGTGTGGGCCGTCCCGTCGGGGGGAATATCGAATTATGACTTCCGACTGTTGACGTCAAGCGCAGAACGGTTGAGTTTATTCGAGAAGACAGAATGATTGCACGAAACGGTGGGGAGATTCAAAGCTTCTAACCGAATTCACACGATGAGCACAATGAGGAGGAGGAGCAAAAGGAGCGGAAAGTGGGCGAACTGCCCGACGGAAGCGGACGGCAGCCGAAACGGGGCGGGAATCGGCGCCACGTCGATGCCGCGCGCATCCGAAAAGTTGCGCGAGCCACGCACGAAGTTCGTGATCATCTGAAGCGCCGCCCCCGGCCGGAAAGCATCGAAGAATGAGTAAAGGAGAGCTTTAAGATTGGAGTTTTTACCGGTCCGATGCGAAGTGCCCGGCGCCCTGCAACGCGAACGATCACTCACTCCTTTCATTCCTCATGATACGATCTCCCCTTCCTCCCATCTGCCCTCTCTGCGGGAGGGAAGCTCAAGAGTTCAGTCTGCACTCGCCTTTATGACGAGAACGTCCAGCCGCAGGGTGTTGCCCGTGGAAATGCGGCGCGCGTACGGCTGCACGAAGCCGGCCAGTTGGTCGCGAAACCGCCACGCCGTGCGCTCGCCGGCGGTCAGCGCCGCCCGCTCGGCCACGCGCTCCATGTGCCACGAGGCGCCGAGAAAATTGCACACCGTGTCCGAATCCCCGTTAAATATCAGCAGGCGGAAGTTCGCGGGGAGCTAAAGGGCAGAGCGATGATTAGATGCCTGGAGATGAGTGGACGAACCATCCCGTCCAAGTGGTGAATGAGGCGGAAGATCGAGTGGAATTGTTTGGACGTGTCCTTGTACTTCGGCGTGTACTCGTCGTTCAGGTCGTCGCTAATTGAACAATGGAATTGATAGCTCTTGTTCCTTCTGGTCACTCACTTGCACAACTCCCACTCGGTCTTCTTGTCGGCGGTCCACTCGGGCGACACGTGGAGCGCCCGCTGGACGTCGGCTCGGTTGAGGTAGTCGGCCATTGCCTGCTCGTTCCAGCAGTTGAAGCCGTTCTGATTGTCCGTTGAGTCCTGGTTCAGGAGGCTCTGCAACGGAGAAGTGAACGGAAGAATAGAGAGAAGGTCGTACAGCCGTCTGGAGGTTCTTGAGTGTGATCCGCGAGAGAACGCTCGCAGCAGCCGTTTTCTCGTCCACTTTGTAGCAGTCAAGGTAATAGTTGTACGCGTTCTGACTGCAAACAGCCAATGTGAGGAGAACGAAGGAGTGCGCACTTCTCCGGCGGATTCAACAAGTCGACGAACGACCGGCCGCAATTCGAATCGTCGACCACCCACGTGTCCGTCGAGTTCTCCGCGATGTGCGAAGCGAAGTCGCAATTTTCGATCTTCTTCGTCTCGTTGCAGCACTCTCGTTTGATTTCTTCCCACTGCCTAAACAGAAGAGGAGTGAATAGACGGTTAACAGTGAGGAGTTGCTTGCCGCACGCCTATCGTTCCGTGAGCGTAGTACCAATGCAGCAACGAGTTCGTGAGGTTCTGCGCGTTCAAATAGCCGTTTCCAATCGCTATTCCCTGCAAACAAACAGTCGGGATGATCTAAACTGCCGCCTGCTCACTTGGAAGTTAGGATTCGGGAACTCCCGCCGCCCGATGCCCTTCAGCACCAAATTCGTGAGTGTGGTGATGTAAATTCCTTAAAGAGTCAATAGTTGATGGTAGAAATGAGGAGCTCACCCGCATAGGACTCGCCGGCCAGAAACCACGTCCGGTTGAGGAATTTCGGCTGCACGCGAGTGAAGAAGTCGACGATCGCGTTCAGGTTTTGCTCTAAGCATTTGATTACTTGAAGTGATCAGTTCTGGGGGCGAACCGGCAGTCTCGTCGTCCCCGACCGAAAAGGCGGAGTGATCGTGGACGTCGTGCGAGAAGCCGACGCCCAGTGGATTCTCGAGGAAAAGGACGTTCATTTGAGTGTTCCACGCGTAGACGTTCTGATACAACGATTGACCGCCCTTGTTCACGAAGAAGGGGCCGTACTCGGCCAGCAGACCGCCTAAAGATGAGCAGCCGGGGCCTAAACGGGAGAATGAACGATCTAATGAGTGGTAGAAGCACGCACCGCCATTGAACCAGATCTAAGCATTTCTATATCATTCTACATGTCCGCTAGGCACTCACCAGCAGCGGGTCATTCTCGGGGTCTTTTGCGGATTCGGTCAGCCAATAGAAGTACTTCCACGTTCCCTCCGGATTTGCGTTCAAGTAGCCCGAGTATTGGGAAACGTTCGTCTCGAAAGTGATGCCCGGCAGCGAGGTGATCCGGTCGTCTTCTCCGATCGCCCTCGCACTCTCCACAATGATCCACAAGAGGAAGGAGAACCGGAGGAATGTGCAGGAGTTCATTTACGGGCGTTCCGGTCGGCCATCAACCCTGAAGCAAACATACAACTCGTTTGTGTTGTCCACCGGAAGGAAACGAGAGAGAACGCGCGGATGAAAAGCGGAACACCGCCGGGCGGGAAGCGGGGATTTCGACTCGAATCGGGACGTCCACTCCACTCGCTCTCCGCCACAAACGACTCGCTTGCGCATCAACCGGCTGGATTTACGGCTGGAAAGCGGAGGGCCGGCCGGGCGGGCGGAAGCGACGAGACGAGCGGGCAACCGCAAAGCGTAAGTGATCCCTTCGATTCGATCAGACCGGCCGGGATCGCTCGAAGCTGTCGGCCGGTTGGTTAGTCGGTCGGTCGGGAGTTCCCACCACTCGTTCGTTGATCAACACAAAGAAGAGGAGAGGAGTCTATCGACGAAACGCTGGAGGCGACGTTCAAAACTCGCCGCTTGCAAAACGACCTCTGAACTCGTCGGGGCGGCCGGCCAGTCGAGCGAGCGATCGAGCGGACGGGCGGGCGACGAGGCGACGGGCAAAGCGGGAATTAGCCCCAATTTCCCGCCAGCGTCCCAACAAAAGAAATCGAGCGGGCGACCGGCGCCGGGCGCGGGCGTGAAATCGAGCCGCGCGACTCCCGAAAACGTTTTCGTTTTCCGCTCGTGCTCCCGCCTCCCTTCCGATCGATCGGCCGCCCGTCGTTCCGTTGAGTCGAGGCGGCGATTGTTCGCGCTCGCCTCCATTCATCTCCCGTTCCGATCCGAACTGTTTGCTTCGTTCCGATCGCCGAGTGTTCGACTCGATAGATTTATGGCGGAAGTGATCGGAGGAGAAAGTGGGCGACTGAATTGATTCCCGCGTGTTTCTTTCGACAACAACCGGAAGGTGTTGATCTTGAAGTGTGTTTCCACCGTACAATCAATTCAACACTTCCGATTGTTCTTTGTTCGGCGGTCCCGACTGGATTGTCCGTGAGCCAACGGAAGGCCACTTGCTTTTCAGCCGCATTTCGCCGCCGTCTGCTCGCCGATTCGCCTCGATTTTGGGAGTTTCTTTCATCCAACGCTCCATTCCGACGACCATCCGATGGCGAACGACGTTGCGCGCAAGCCGAAGAGCGAGTGGGCGGCGCGACTGCTGGAGAAGCGGCGAGCGGAGGCCGCCGGCCGGGTCCTTTTCATCAACCACCTGCCCTACGGCTTCTTCGAGAACGAACTCTTCGGCTACTTCTCGCAGTTCGGGCGCATCAAGCGGATTCGGATGCCGCGCACGAAGGCCGTGAGTTCTTTCCGTTCATCCCAATCGTTCTATCGTTCGATTGCTTGCAGGGTTTGTTCAAAGACCGCGCGTACATCTATTTCGGGGAGGCGGAGGTGGCGCGTGTAGCGGCGGACACGATGGACAACTACCTGCTGTTCGAAAAGCGCCTCCGCTGCCGCGTCCTCAACGAGAAGATCCCGCCGACGATCCTCGCCGGGCCCCGCCTCATCCGCAGCAAGCCCCGTCCCGACCGGCACGCGCGCACGGCGGCCAAGCGGGCGATCGCCGAGCGGACGGACGAGGAGGAGGAGCAGGCCAAGGTTCGTCCCACTCCTTCTATCCATACTTTCTTTTGGTTGCAGAAAGCGTTGATCTCCTCGCTGCGGAAGATGCTGCGGAAGGCGCGGGCTGCGGGCTTCGACTACGCGTTCGACTACTCGGCCAAGGTCTGAGTCCTCTCTTTCGATTCCTTCGTTGATTGTTGGTCATTGTTGTTGAGTTTCGATTGTTTTCGTTCATTCGAAGCAGGAATAAACACGTCCACGTGTCCTCGCGGGCTTCAATCTGTCGAGCATTGTGTGAGTCGCCCGAATTTCTCAATCCAAGGGTAAAAACCATTGCGTCAATTCGCGGAACGACGTGCGCAGCCGAGCGGATGAGCGGAGGGAACGGCCGGTTGGTCGGCTGGAACGTCGCGGAGATGCTCGTCCGCATTCACCGGCGGATTAGCGGCCGGGCGATAAGCAGAAGCGAGGCGAGAGGGGGCGTTCGTCGGCGGTTCTGAGGTCGCCGAGGAAGGAATGACGGCCGAGCGACGGAGCGAACGAACGGACGGAAAAGGAATTCCATCGATTTAATTTTAGCCCTTCGGTAAATAGCCGTCGAGGAGGGGCGGACGTTGACCCCAGAACGGCGGCGGCCGGCGGCTTGTTTTCGTGCCCGCATTTGCTCAGCCGGCCGGCCGTTCCGTTCGGCCGCCGTCCCGACCGTCGGCCTCAAACGCGCGCGTGCGAAGCGGTCGATCCGGAGGCGCAAAATGGCGCTCCGCTTTGTGATCCCTACCGTTCTCCTCGTTCTCTCCGTCTTCTTCGAGCCCCTGGCCGCCCATCCGATGCGCGCGGGCCCCGGCTGTCAGAAGCAGACGTTTAGCGCCCAATCCGGCTTCATTCAATCCTACGGCTTCCCCGGCAACTACTCCAACGAGCTGGACTGCGTGCAGGAGATCACCGTCGACGAGGGCCACCGGGTGCAGCTCGTCTTCTACACGTTCGAAACGGAGCAGAACTCTGATTTCGTTGCGTTGTACGACGGCCTCGGCGCGAACAAGCAGCTGATCACGCGGCTGAGCGGCAGCGACCCGATGCACCAATCCTACGAGTCCACCGGCAACTCGATGACCGTCGAGTTCCTCACCGACTTCGATCACACGTACAAGGGCTACTACGCTCGGTTCGATCAACTGCGACGTTCGTCCACTTCCTTCTTTTTTCCGTTGTTCCAATGGATTGCTTGCAGCCGACCAAACGCCGCCGCTCGTCCAGAACTGCGGCGCCCAAGAGAACTTCCAGGACCCGTACGGCGTGATCGTCTCGCCGCTGTGGCCGTTGCGTACGTTCCTTTTCGGGATTCTTTTGTGCACTTCCGGCCACACGATTCGTGGCCGAAAGTTCGCGCTCAACTTCCGTTCGGCTGTCTGCCGGCCGTCTGCAAAGCGGCGGGCGGCTGCGCAAACATCCGCCGGCCGGCCCTCAATTAACCGCACGGATTGCTGAGCAGCCGACAATTCCGTTCGTTGCAGACTACCCGAATGAAGCCCTTTGTTACTACAAAATCCACATTCCGGCCGCCCGCGGGATCACAATCCGCATCAACTTCTTCGAGACGGAGCCCCGCGCGGACACGCTGAGCATCTACGCCGGACAGGTCGAGTCCGCTTCCCACTTGATCAAAATGTAAGGAGATGAGAGGAACGCACAATCTGTAGCTTGGTTCTTGCTTTCAGTCTGTCCGGCAACCAAATCAGAGACGTGAGACTCCGCTCTTTGTCTACCGTATCATTCGATCGTTGTTTGCAGAGCATGTACTTCGTCCCGAGCAACACCGCCCTGCTCGTCTTCAGCTCCGATTTCACGAACACCTGTGAGTTCCACGACGCCAATACATCCGTTGAATCCTCTTCGTTTAGACCCCGGCTTCAGCGTTACGTACTACAAACAATGACCGCCTTTCGTTTCGTCGCCGAGTGGCCGAAATAAAGCTTGAAGTTTATTGAATGGGGGCGGAGAAACAAATGCATCGATTTGTCCTCTTTTGGTGCGGTTAACCTTGGCTCCGTGGTTCTGCTTACTCGACCGGGCCGGCAGCGTAGCGGATGGTGCCCTGCTCGGTCATCTCGCACCTAAACGAGCGAACAATCGGTCATGATTGATGAGAGGAGTGCTCACTTGTACTTGGTGTTGCCGCGGATGACCTCCGAGTTGAGAGGGATCTTCACGCCCTCTTTGGACAGGCAGTTCACGACCTCGACGACGCCGTTCGGCTTGCAGGTCCTTGAAGGCAGAAGAGTGAAAGGAATGATTGGGGGGCACTCACTTGTTGAAGCGGTGGTTCTCCAGCCAGTGGGAGCCTAAAGCAATAAATAAGGGTGGATTGGAAACAAGTGATCACTGGTCAGTGGTTAGTAGAAGATGTTAACGGAAACCGCACGCCCGCACTGACCGACTTCGCGCTCCATCGACTGCTCGTCCAGGCAGGCGGTCATCGAACGTTGGGAGAACTGAGCGGGCGCCCGCACGCTCTTGGCGCCGTGGAACAGCACCGTGCCGTTGGAGTATTGGGTACAGATCAAGGTGAAGCCGTTCACTTCCTTCGAGGAATTGACGCCAATTCGCTGGCCGTCTTCGGTCACACAAGCCTTCAGCTCCTTCTGGCCGCCCGGCCGGCACTCCAGCTCGAACGACTTCTCCGTCCAGCGGCTGCCTCAAATACGACAGGTTGCTCTTTGTCCCGTTGATGGCATGCGATCAGGAATGATCTCCGCTCCTTCCGCCGCCGCCGCCGCATGATTCAACCGAAAGCAAAACACGAGCAGCTCGAGCACTAAGCGGATTGTCACGATGGAAGCGGAAAGCAAGCAGCAGAAGAAGCGGTGAGATGATTCCCGAGCGCACGTCATGAACCAAAGGGCAAGCGAACGGAGAGATAAGACGAAAAGGATGACAGAAGAAAGAGAGGAACCTACCGACGGAGTGGCCGTCGCACTTGGTGTTCGGATTCACACCCTGCGAGAGCGCAACGTTCCCGTTCTCGTTCATCTGAGCAGACAACAGTTAAACCGGGATCTGCCAAATAGCCGGAAACCTTGCAGGTCCACTCGAAGTTGCCGTCCGGCTTCGACTGATTCAACGGGATGCGGATCCCGTTCGGGGACAAGCAGGCGACCACTTGCGTGCGCCACGAGCCGTTGCCTTCGATCGTGCAGCGCATGTAGAACGAGTTGCGGACAACCTGCAGTCCCCCGATCATTGCTGGATGGTTGAGGGGAGAACGCACCCATTCCTCGCCGTTCGAGTACTGCCGCCCTTCGTGCGTGCAGGCTTGGGCGCCCAAGAAGGCGAGCAGCGACAACGCGACGAGCGACTTCATCCTGCGGACGATCGACCAAGAATGAGGGGCCAAAAGGAGGAGGGAGGGCAGCGGCCTAAAATTCACGTCCAGCTCATTAATTTCGGCCCCGATCGCAAGTGTTTGTGATCACGACGGAGCGGCCGATTGGGCGGCAGCTGCCCGCGTCCGTCGGATTCAAACAAACGCGCCGATTTTTGCCCGGAACGGCGGCCGATCGCAAAGAAGCGAGTCGAAAATAACACGGACGAGAGGCCAGGCAATTAATTACCGTACGCTCTTCACGCTGCTTCCGCTTTCTTCTCGCCGTTCGTGATCAAAGGTCGCTGCCCACTCGAACGACCGAACGATCAAGAAAGAGAGGAAAGAGTTGCAACTTCCTTTAGTTCTTTGCTTAAATGCTTTCTTGCGTTGCTTGCTGGAATGTGGCCTTGGCCCGTGGATTGTCGTTGCATGGCACGGGCGGCGAACCTCCTTGTTGTTTTGATTGCGCACAAACGGCTGCAAGCGGTTCGCGTCAATCAAATCGACGCCTCGGGAGTCCCGCCCAAACGAATTGGCGGCGAGAAGTGAAGGTCGCGGCAATCAATTGCGGGTGTTTCGAACCGTTCCGTCAAACGTTCCCGCTGTTCTCGCCGTTCCTCTGCGGAAAGTAGCTCAATTGAACCGAAGAAGGAAGAAGTCGAGGTGCAGGTGGAGTGCCCGGCATTACCAGGTCTGCTCGATGCCAATTGACTCATTTGTATATTCAAAACAACGCCATACAAATCAACGATCATCATTGTCTTCTTCAATGAGCGAACCGTAGATCATTCGAATTCTTCTCTTTCAACACGCATGATTGACGTCTTCCGGACGGCATTTAGGGCTGTTTACCGAACGAATGTTGACGTACGAAGATGGAAACGAGTAAGCGATCATCTCCGGACGCTCGTGCGCGCGTGGAATCGTACACGTCGACGAGATCGTCTGCCGATAACCCGAGTTTTATTCACGTTTCCTCGGTTGTTACAACCACCCACTCCTCGCTCACCCACTCACTTCTCCTACTCGTTGTTCACTTGACTCCATTGAACCCGCCGAGAAGAACTTGGCGGAACGGAAGGCGGAGGGTAGTTCACCTGCGTGTTGCAACACTCGGTCCTTCCACTGTTTCGTCGACGAGACGGGAGACGTTTGACCTGCGCGAAGTTCGGCGAAGCGGGTTCTCGAACGGGTCTTTGCGGGTGTTTCGACTCGAAATTCGATCGCCCAAACGAGAGAGAGCAGAGAGAAAGGGAGAGAGCGTCCTTGTCTCACGTGCACCCTTGTCTTCCACTTTAAACTGTCGGTTGATGGGCGGTCCGGGACCGAAAGGCGGAATAAAAGGACGCCACTCGGCGCACACTGCAATCAACCGACCGTCGAAATGAACCGACTGCTCGCCGCGCTCCTCTTCGCCCTCCTGCTCGTCGTCCAGCTGATGGCCGCCCCGGCCGCCGAGTGAGTCCTCCTTTCAATCCATTCACTCATTTGTGTTCTTGCAGGAGCGGTCGAGTGAAACGGCAGTGGGGATCGCCGTTCGGCTCGCCGTGGGGAGTTCCGGGTGGCTTCGGGGGCGGGTGGGGAAGAGGTCCGTTTGGCCCGCGCCCCCAACCGGCCAGGGTGATCATCGAGGTACGTTTCTTAATCATAGGTATCGTTCATGTGGCTGTTGCAGAGGAAGACGATCATCAACCGCCCGCAACCTTTCGGATGGGGCCGCAAGTGATCGCCGTCGCCTGTTGTTCTTCAAGCAATGTACACTCTCTTTCCTTCTCCTCCCTTCTCTCGTGAACTGTCATCTCATGTGATCCCATCTGAATAAACAACCCTTCTATTCATTCATTCCATCCATTGGCTAATTGATCGCTCGATCGATGGATTGCACTCGACAGAATGAGGAACAAAGCGGCGCCCAGCCGGCGGGATGAACGCCGACGACGGCAGGCGGCGCGAGGATCCAAAATGTTTTCTTTCGGCTCGCCGATCGCCGCCGCCGCCGCCCAATTGGATCGCGGTGGCGGCGAAACGCCGGACGGCGGGAAGTCGAGCGGCTTCTTCCGCGCCGCTCCCCCCGCTGCTTGCTTTGGTCATCGACGTCGACGAAACGCGGACGCGCGCGCGCGAAGGACGTCGAACGGGAGCCCGAAAAGCAGCGAGGAATTTGCGGGCGGCGAGGGGCAAGTTTGCGGTCGATTGCGTGAAGCAGAAAACGTTCTTTTGCGTGTTCATTTCGTTTCCTTCACGTTCACGATCATAATTCGGCTGTGAATAAGCAGGCCGCGCCGTCGACCCAAAAGAAAAGCAACACGACCGCGAATCCCGCTCGACGGCGTGCCCGCGTTTCGTTTTGATTCACGTTCTTCGGCGACGTCCCGGGCCTCACGTTCGGCGGCGCCCGCGTTTGAATCAGCGAGCGTCAAAACGTCGTCGTTTTTATGTTCCGCTCGTTTTCGATTCGAATCGCGGCGTCCCGAAAGCTCCGCTCCACTTTTGGTCCAATTGCTCCCAACGCGACAGGTCGAGCGCGAGCGGCGATTCCGCTCCAATTGCGCGCTGGCGGGCGAGCGGCGCGCCGGGATTTCGCTTGCGCTTTTCGGCGTCGACCGCTAATTGCAACGAAAAGACAAAAAGGGCGCGGTGGCTGGGGGCTCCGCGTGGAATGCGATCAGCTGCTCACGAGAAGCGTCGGTTTTTTTTTATCAAAAAATAATAAGTGCTGGCGGTTTGCGGCGGTCATTTCGTGCACCTTCCTTCCGCTTTTCGCGTTGCGTCGTCCGCGTTTACGACGCTCGGCGACGACCACGCGCTCCCTCCTCCGCGTCCTCAACGCGTGTTTGTTTGCTTCCGTTTGTTCTCCACACTTCTGCTGCAGGCCGCCGAAGATGCCCGAAATCGACGAGCGCGCCTTCCGCCGCCAGCTGGAGCGCCTCGTGGAGCTGCTGCCGGCGGAGAGCTCGCCGTACTTCGAGGATCGCTCCACGCCCCGCTTCGCCCACGCGGTGCTCGTTTATGCGGACGAGAAGGAGGGCGAGCTGCTCACGGTTCGTTTTCTTTCCCTCCTCTCGTCCACTTCTTTTTTTTGAAGGCCTCGTGCATCAAACAGCTGGACGAGGGCGGCCACGGGCGAGGGGGCTTCGCGCAGCTCCACGAGTACGAAACGTCGACCACCGACCTGAACGCAACGGAGGAGGACGAGGAAGAAGAGGCGCCGGTGGAAGTGGACGCGCTCCACGCACGCGCCGAGTTGCCGTTCGTCCCGTTGGGCAAATTCGTGCGCCCGGAGGTCGCCGTCGCGGAGCCCGCGCGCTTCCGCTCGGCCGTCGTCGTCGAGGCGGACGCGCCCGCCGTTCGCGAGGAGCGCCTGACGATAGGCCGCGCGGACGGCGCCAACGGCGGCCCGATTTTTGTGCGGCGCGAAACCCAACGGTTCGTTGCGCGATCGATCGTTCATCACTGATTTCTTCGTCGATTGCAGGACGACGATCGACCGCTTCGACCCGAACGCGCAACCGGTGGAGTTCGAGTGAGCCGCAAGAGGAAGGAAGCAGTCGATCGAGTGTTTCAGGCGGACCTTCCGCATCCCGCCCCAAGGAACGATCTACGACCGGCCGGAGATCGTCTCGCGCACCTACAAGTCGACCGTCGAGGAGACGTGAGTTCCCTGGTTGATTGCTTCCTCTAATCTCTGTGCATTGCAGGACGTTCCCCTCGATCGATCGGTTTGTTCACCACGGCATTCCCCTTCCTTTCATTCAATCCTTGCTTCAGCTACCGCTCGGTGCGCTCCGAAACGATGCGCTTCGTGGAGCCGCGCAGTCCGCGTGGGGCGACGCCGTTGGAGTCGCGCACAACGCGCACGATCACGCACAGCGTGAGCACGGCGCCGCCCGTTCCGGAGGACGACGCGATCAGTGAGGCCGTCCGCATCCTCCAAACTTCGGTCGACCTCCTCGACGAGACCTCCGAGCGGCTGGCGCGCCGCCGCCTCCTTGACGGCAACGTGCGCTTCCCGTCCGAGAGCCGCAAGTCGGAGACCACCGCTTGAAGCCGCCCACTCGTTCATTTGATTCGTCCCTTCTTTTTTCTGCTCTCAGGTGCTTCCTTCGAATAAACCTTTGAATCGACAGCAATTTCTCGTGGTTCTTTGCACCCGGCTGCTCGCTGCGATCTTTCGATCCAATTAAAGGTTTGCAGTTCGTTTCACGCGTCGTTATCACACCTCCCGCCGCCGTCTGCCTTCCGCTTTCGTCCGACCACCCACGACGGTCGTCGCAAGAGGGAAGGTGGTCGTAAATCGCCCGCATTGCCCCGACGGTCGGTAATTGACGACCGGCGAGGCGAGGAGGTCGGTGGCCAACGAGCAGCGTGCAGGCGTTGCGGACGGACGGACGAAAGTGACAATCGGCGGTTCGTTTCGTCGAAATTCGCGGCCGGCCGTTCGCTTCGCACCCGCCGGAGTCCACGCGTATAAAAGCGGGCCGAACGGAGCAGCTAGGTGGTCGATTGTGAGGCCGAGGACGCGTGAAGTTCCCGTGCCGAGTGGAGCGGATCCACGGCGACGATTAACGACTTCCGCCGGCGTTCTTCGCTCTTCGGCCGGCCGCCGCCGAACGGCTTGCGGGGCGCCGAGATCTCGTTTCGTGTGCCGTGGCTTCGATTTCGTGAGTTTCGGCCCGCCGGCCGTCCAGGCGGCAAGTGGCGAGTCGTCTGCGGAGTGCACTCGCCCTCGCCCTCACGTCCAATCGAAAGACGATAAGCGGCGGCGGCCGGTCGTTCCGAATTTTTCTCGTCGATTTTCGGTCTTCCCGTGGCGATAAGCCGGCCGTTCGCCCTTTCGCGTCTCGAATTCCGTCGACAATCGCTTTCGCTTTCTTTCGCAAACGACGACAAACACACTCGCGCCTCGTGTTCGCCCACAGCAAACAATAAAATCCGACGGCCATAAAGCCGAACGACCCACCGGTTCGGCCCCGTGGATCGACCGTAGACCTCGGTTTTTATGAGGAGAGCTCATAAATCTCGAGACGATGGATGGGCGGCGGGCGGTCCTTCGAAGGTGCGTAAGAATTCACTTGTCGCCCGACCGACCGCTCGGTTATTTCGGTCGTTCGATTCGATTGGGTGCAATCGCGTCGCGTCGCCCGCCGTTCGCTGGAGCGGAAGCGAGCGCGGGCGATCGGCGGCTTCTTTACACTCGGCGGATCGTGTGAAAAAGAAGTGCGAATGGGAGCAAAGTCTGCTGGCTGCCCACCGGTGGGCCGTTTGATGAATTCACGTCCCCGCCGCTCCGCAGGCGTTCGGCCGATCAGCTGCGGACGGGCGGGCGGGCGGCCGGAAAGGGGATCTTTTTATTTATAACTCCCCTCTTCTCCCTCCCCTCATTGCTGCTCTCCTTCGTTCCACTTTGTTCGTCGCCCGTTTGTCTGCTGCGGATTTCGTGGACAAAGCGGACCGACCGTTCGGTTCCTCCGGCAGACGACAATCAGCGAGCAGCAAGCAGCGTTGTTTGCCCTCCGATTGTCCGCCGGTCGGCCGGTCCAAGGATCACTCACTCGCTTCTTTTGGTTCAATTAGGGGACATCCCACCACCTGCAGCCGGCAGCTGTTTGTTTACGCAATCCCGGGAGAAGATCGGGAGGAGATTTGCGGGAGATCGGCTTGGGGATTTCTCAACTCCGCGGAGTGGAGCCTGTGGTCACCGGCTTTCTGCACATGACTCCCCTTTTCGCTTTTATTTGCCGCTCCCGCCTCCGGCCGCCCGCCTGCCCGCCTGCCAGCCAATTGACCCGATCGGCCGCCGTCGCGTGGACAGGCGGACTTTTATCTCGACGATCGCTCACTTCTCGGCCGCCCGCCCGCCCGCTCAAGTCATCATTTCGGCGTACGGATTCCGCCGACGGTCGCCGAAAACACTCGACGGAATGCGGGTGTTTTCGCTCGTGTCCGTCGGGCGAAGAAGCGGCCGCTTAATCCGCTTGGCCGCCGCCCGACCGGTTCGAAGTCCACTTGGCGGCGGCGGCGGCGGCGAGCACGTGTGTTCTGCTCGTCTTCCTTCCAATCAACAAGCCGACGAGCGGGCGGCTTCTTATCGATCGATGGCGTTGTTCTTCGACGAGTTCGGACGCTTCGCCCTCAAATCGCCGCCTCTTTTGGGTGCAAAACAAAAGAAGAAGGAAGACGACGAAGAGGGCGATCGGCCCCGCCTTCTCTCGATGCCGTCTGTCGCTGTAAACACTCGCTGGCTGGTGGGAAACTCGGAGATGTCGCCCCGATTTGGACGGCCGCCATTCATTCGGCCTTTCGGTCGAGCGGTTATCGAATTAACGCGGACAGATGGGCGGCTGTTTTGGGGTGTTTACGCGACTATCACGAATGTTTCGCGATGTTTTCGCCCCCGAACGGTGTAATGGGCGGTCAACGAGCGCCGCCGACGGGCCGAGCGGGAGTCGGGAGCGAGCGAGGCGACAGCGGCGGCGGCCGGCCGGGAAGACGGGCGGCGTGTTCCCGAATGCTCGCCGCCGAGAGCACAAGACGCCGCCGCCCGCCACTGCCGCCGCCACAGCCGCCCGGCTCGAGCGAAACGCGCAGACGAGCAGGCGGTTTCGCCCCGCTCGCCCGCTCGTCCATCCACTCGCACTTTCGGGAGCCCAACGCTAATGGACGTCCGGCCGACGATTTGGATCCGTTTTCCCACGAATCCTACGGATTCCCCTCTGCAAATGGAGGAAATAATCACCGCTTTCCTCCGCCGAACATTCGCGTTCGTGTCCGCCGCGTAATTGGGCGGCTGATTGATCGCAAACGACGCGATCCGCCGCCCCGTCTGCTCGTCGTCGTTGTCCGTGGATTTCCGTCGCTCCACGAAGTGTCGGGCGAGTTTATTCGCACTTGTTTGCAGCCGAACTGCCGATTCATCACCGCCGCCGCCGCCGCCAGTCGGTCCGTCCGTCCGCCGTCGCCCGCCGTTGCTCCACGAGTGTAATCGGAAGAGAATGAGCGTTTCAAAGGCGTGGGTTTGTTTCGAACACTTGTCCATCGAATTTCCCCACCGATTTCAGGCCTGAAGCACGTGGATTGCTTTCGATCGTCTGCTGAACTCCCGTCTGCCCACCTTCTTTCTTTCTCCCTTCTGTTCACGATGAACGAGCTTCTGGCGATCGTGTTGATCGTGATCATCTGCTGCGCAATCTTTTTCGCGTGGCTCTTCTCGATGGCCGCCTGTCCGGACCAAATCATCAACTTCCTGAACGGAACCTCCAAGTGAGTCCTTTCGCTCTTCCGTCTGTTTATTCGCGGTGTTTATTCCAGCAACACCACCTGCTCCACGTCGTACGAGTCGAAGGAGCTGATCTCCAAGGAGGAGAAGCAGGACGAGCCGCTCCCCTCCGCCGTCGCGACGAACCAAGCGGCCGCCCAGAATCCGTCCATCTTCCACCAACTGACGGGCATCGCGCGACGCTCCAACTCCAAGAAGCTCTCCGTTGTGCCCGAACAAGTGAGTCCTCTTCCCCTCCAATTCTTCTGTTTATTCTCGTGCGTTTGCAGGACGAGCAGTGCACCGTGACGTCCATCTCGCAGATCCTCTTCCCGCTGCGACAGGCGAGCAACGAGGGCGCCCCGGCCGCGAACCCTAACTCGGAGCACGTGCAGCAGTTGGAGGCGCGTTTCATCCAAATGCACAACGAGGATGGGGGCCCGGACGCCGTCGTGGTGATCGACGGCAGCCAGCAGCCGGTCGACGGACTGCCGGACGAGCAGCCGCAGCACCTCGGCCATCTGCCCGTCCGCTTCCACTACTCGGCACCCGCCATACACGTGGCCTGAACGATCTCATCCCCCACTTTGTTACTTAACTCCGATTAGAACGCTTCTTCGTTGTACAAACACAATCAACCGCCGTCTGTTGTTGTTCCAAATGCGTGTATTGCCTTCCATTTAGTCACTCCCGCCTCTCCCTCTCTGCTCTCCCCGTCCGCCTCCAATTTAGCGCAATCGAGACGAACGACGCCGTTCGTGCTCATCCACTCGGGTTCCATTCTTCCGCTTTTCGTCGTTCGAGAGCATTTCAACGTTCTTCTTTGTGTTGCCCCCCACGCCGCCCATTCGTTCTTCCGGTTTCCATCCCCCCACCATCGAACTCATCAATTTTCTTCGATCGCCAAATGAATTCTTTTCGTCGTCTCCGCTCGTCGTCGTCGTCGATGGGGGTGATCGATAGGGGCTCGCTTTGCACCCACCGACTGCCCGTCCACCCGCCTGACCGCCGGCCGCCGGCCGCCTGCACGTGCAAAAGCGGCGGCGAGTGCAGCAAACAGGTCGATCATTGGTGCTCTGCATCGATTCGCTTAGACAACAACAAACACAAGAAAGATGATCGATGCAAGGGGCATGGGACGGTCACGGGTTGTTCACAACCCTTTGACTTTTGAAGGAAATCGTAGGAGTTGTTCACTTGTGCACCCCCATCTACGATGAGCTCACTTCTTTTTAAAGGAACTCCTTGATTTATGTAGCTTTACGAAATTGGTATTGAAATCTAACAAACAACAATCAAAGAATCGAACATGGGAGCTTCATTCGCGCTCAGTGCTCTTGCAGCGGCGCGCGGCGTAAAAACGAGCTTCGTGCGGTGGGCGGCTGCTCCACGGACGCCAGCTGGGTCTCGCCGACCTCAGCCGGGTAGCCGAAGATGGACAGGTGGCTGATCGGTCGGCCGATCACTCAAACTGAACAACGAGAAGCCCACATCATCGAGCAAACAAATCGAATTTGTGGCCGCAATCTCCGATGAAGCGAACCTCATTTCGTTCTCAATTTCGTTCCTCCGTCGCTGCAAATTGGAAAGTCGGCCGGCCGGCAGTGCGGGCGGAACTCATCGACGGAAAACGAGCGCCGATTTCAACGAGCGGGCGGCTCGAGTGGTCGGCCGCTGAAGAAGAGGATTGTTTTGCGCTAAAAAACGTTCTTTGCGGTCGTCCTTCTCATCCCCTGCAAAGCTCAATTAACTCCAAGTCGTGTGGATCGATGCTGCTCGTTACAGTCCTCTGCTTCCTGTTTCTTTCGCTCAACCTCCCACAGCTCCGTGCCCTAAATGCAACGGCGAAACAAGGGGTGACCATCGGCCTCGTCTATCAGAGCTACGCCCCATCGAAGGTGTACGAGAAGGCCTTTCGGGAGGCGATCCGGAACGTGAACTCCGGCTTGTCGATCTCCAACCTGCGGCAGGTGGCCGCGCGCTACACGCTGAAACCGTTGAGCTGCGTGCTGCCGCGAGGCGTCTTCCATCCCTCGCACGTTCTCCATTGCCTCTGCGATGTGCTCCTGCCCGCCCGAGTGTCTGTTCTCGTCTACCTGTCCGCCCAAGAGGAATTCGACGAGTCCACCTCCTCCTCGCAGTATTTCCTCAAGATGGCCGCCCAGTCGTCGATTCCGATCGTTGCGTTCAATCCGGACAACGTCGGCTACTCCTTTTCGAAGGTGACTCCTCTTCATTCTTGCCATTCGATCATCTTCTGGGTTGCAGAACCCATCGGCTCTGCGGATCGTCCAACTGGCGCCTTCGATCGAGCAGGAGGTCCAGGCGATGCTCTCGATGCTCCGCCGCTACCATTGGAGTCGTTTCGGCGTCGTGTGCTCGAAGATGGCCGGCAGTCTGACCTTTCTGAAGACGATCGAGAGCGAAATTCAGGCGTTCGAGGATCGCTCCTTTAAGTACGCTCCTCACACGTCCTCCAATGAATCCCCCGCTGCTTTTCAGGCTGGAGATCGTGCACCACGAGGAGGTGGACGACGACCTCGGTCGCGAGCACATCCACCGCGCGTTGAGTGCACTGAAGAACTCGGAAGCACGAATCATTCTCTTGTACTCGACGGCCGTGAGGACGAGGCGGTTGTTCGAAGTGGCGGCCGAACTCCAGCTCCTCTCCGCCGCCTACTTGTGGGTGGGCGTGCAGTCGGTGAAGGGCGCCCTCACGTCCGCCCTGCCGCCCACCCAACACGGAATGTTGGCCGTCGCGTTCCACACGGTCAGCCACTCGATGTTTCCGCCGGCCGACGACGTGATTACGAACCAGATCGGAAATGCCGTCAAGTTGTTCGCCACCGCCCTCTCGCACTTGAGCGTGAACCAAACGGCCGGTTTGGCCTCGAACGCGACCTGCGGCGGGGATTCCGTCGACTCCAACTGGCCGCTCGGCCAGCGGCTTTACGAGTGCGTTTGCCCACTTCTTTCCATTCGTCTTCGATGGTTGTTTGCAGCAAGATGAAGTCCAGCTTCTTCAAGGGCAATCCGGGCCATGTGAACGGTGGGCAGCATCGATCAATTGCGTTCTACCGACTTTTTTCGTTGCAGACGGCCACGACTCCTTCTTCTACCTCTTCGATTCCAACGGGAAACTGCGAACTTCCGCGTTGACGATCGCCAACCTCCGAAGTCGGCGGAACAAAACCGCCCGCGAATCGCCGAACTTTTGGGACAAAGTCGGCGAGTTCACGAACGGCGAGCTCCGCATGCTCGACATCGAGTGGCCCGCGAATCGAACGTCCCCGCCCGAGGGAACGCCCGAGAAATTCCACCTTCGAGTCGTGACGTTGGAGGAGGCGCCGTTCGTGATCGTCGGCGAGCTGGAGCCGGAGAGCGGCCGCTGCCCGGGCAATCAGGGCGTCATTTGCGATTGGGGAACGGAGTGAGCGCATCACGAAAATCGTTTGATGGCGGATTGATTTAGAAACACAACGGTCATGAAGTGCTGCACGGGTGTGTTGAGCTGTGGACATCTCTTGACTCGTGCTCTGCTTTGCAGGATTCTGCATCGACCTTTTGAACAAACTGAGCGTCGATGTTGGGTTCACGTTCACGGTGAGGCTTCCCGCCTACCTCATCTTCAATCTGTGTGGATTGCAGCTCTACCGCGTGGTGGACAAGCGATGGGGCATCAAGACCGTAAAGAAATACAAGGAAGAACTATCGATCATATCGTTCGTTCAGGGAAATCGCTGGAACGGGCTGATCCAGGATTTGGTCAGCCGAAAGGCCGACCTCGCCGTGACGTCCCTGAAGCTGAACAGCGAGCGGGCGCGCGACATCGACTTCACGGTTCCCTTCCTTGAGACGGGCATCGGATTGATTGTGAAGATCCGCAGCGGAGTGCTCTCGCCCACCGCTTTCTTGGGTTCGTTCTGGTCTATGAATTGATGTGACCACTTGTGCTTAGAACCTTTCGACTTGTCCGTCTGGCTGGTCATCTTCCTTGCAATTCAACTGGCCGCCTTGTCGATCTTCTTCTTCGAGTTCGTCTCGCCCCGTTCGTTCAACTGCAATCGCTTCCCTCCGCCCGGTAACCGATCAAAGAATCGAAAAGGGAGACTAACGGGAGTTCAGGGCATCGCTTCTCGATCCTGCGCAGCTACTGGCTCGTTTGGTCGTCCTTCTTCTCCGCTAGTGCACGTCCAACCGAACCGAGTCGATTGATCGATTGAGCTCCCCGTCTTTAGGTCTCGACGGACGTCCCGCTTTCGGCCGTCGCCCGCTCGCTCTCGTTGGTCTGGTCGGCGTTTTCGCTCACTTTCCTCGCCGTCTACACGGCCAACCTCGCCGCCTTCATGATCACACGACATCAATTCCACTCGCTCAGCGGCATCGACGATCCAAGGGTTCGTTTAAGAAGGGGCGCTCAATTGATTGGTGGTTGAAGATCGTAGAGGCGGCCGACCAGACGCCGCCGTTTCGCATTGGAACGGTGGAGAACGGGAACACGCACGAGACAATGAAGCGGAATTGGCACTCGCTTCACTCCTACGTCCACAACAACAATTTCTTCACGCCGAACATCAGCGCTGGAATCGACGCCTTGCGGAACGAGTGGGTGGACAACGAGGCTTCTCTTTTGATTCCTTTGCAGCCAATTCGATGCATTTGTCTACGATGCAGTCGTTCTCGACTACCAGGCATCCAAGGCGTCCAACTGCGAGTTCGTGACCGTCGGCCAATGGTCGGCGATCACCGGCTACGCGTTCGGGCTGCCGAAGAACTCGCCGCACTTGGCCAAGATCGACCACTTCATGCTCAACTACCAGAAAAGAGGTGCGGTGAAGAAGGGAGTTCGATTCACTCGAGCTTGCTGCAGGCGACTTCGAGCGGCTCACCTCCTACTGGCTGACCGGCTCGTGCATCCGCGACTCGAACGAAATCAACAGCTCGCCGTTGGGCATCGACAACTTCACTTCGGCTTTCATCCTCCTGTTGGGCGGGATCGTGAGTGGACGAACACCAGAGAAATCAACCGAGAGCGTTCGTTCAGGCAGTAGCAGTGTTGTGCTTGGGCCTGGAGCACGTGTACTGCGCCCATTTGCGGCAATTCCTGCGGCGAGTCGACCCGAACGGGTGGATCGCCCTCTTTTCGACTTCGATGGGCAAATCGGTCTCGTTCACGGAGGCCGTCCAACGGGTGAAGGAGTGGCGGGTGCGCGCCCAATCGTTGAGCGCGAGTGTGTTCGGATCGCCGTTCGTGAAGCGCGTGAGCTGGTCGGACATCCACGCGGTCGGCGGCCCGTCGAAGCCGAACGGCGAGGAGCGCCGCCCGCCGTCGAACGCCCGCCCGAAGTCCATCATTCGACGAAAGCCTCCGCAGCACTGACCACTCACTCACTTGTTTCTACCCGCTTGCTGCTCGATTAAATTCCTCCTCCTACAAAGTCCACGTGTTTCGAGGGCGATTCGCG